>CAUYPK010139493.1:0-36438 GCA_963574355.1 Loris lydekkerianus
GGCCCGGCCTGAAACTGCCTCTACCTAGATACAGCCAATGTGGTACCATGCCACTGGCCCGACCCTGTCACTCACCTCTTCCCCCGCCTTCTTTCCCTGCCCCTTCTCCACAATAAAAAAAATAAAAAAAAAAAAAAAAAAAAAAAAAAAAAGAAAATAAAATAATAATGTATATACTTATATTATTGAAATATTATTTTGTAAAATTTAGAGAACTGATATTTCCTATGTACAGTTATATAAAAATATTTGATATAATAATTTTACAAGAACAAGGGTAACTAGAGTCCCTAAAAAACAAATGCTGTTGGTATATATAATGGTTTTATAAATATCACTGAAAAGACCATCTCACATATAATATCCTTTTCACAACATCTTTCACATCTCTGTTTCTCAGACTGTATATCAAAGGGTTTAACATTGGTATTATGAGCGTGTAGAACACAGCTACAATCTTGTTTTGCTCTGGTGAGGAGATGGCCCCAGGTTGGGCATACATGAAGAACACAGTTCCATAAAATAAACTCACTACCACCATGTGGGAGCCACAGGTGGAGAAGGTCTTACTCCTGCCGCGGGTTGAGGGTATCTTCAGGACAGTGGAGAGGATGTAAGCATAGGAAACCAGAATGACCGTTGTGGTGGTGGTGATGATGACCGCAGACAGGGTAAACAGTACAATCTCATTCACAAAAGTGTCAACACATGAGATCTTGATCAGAGACGGGACATCACAGAAAAAATGGTCCAGTCTGTTTTCTTGGCAGAAACGCAAACTGAAGGTGAAACTTGTTTGCACTACAGAGTTGATGCATCCGCAGATATAGGATGCCATCACCAGGTGAACACAGACTTTCTGGGACATGTGCACAGGGTAAAGGAGAGGGGAGCAAATGGCTGAAAAGCGATCAAATGCCATTACAGCCAGAAGAAAGCCTTCAGTTGTGACAAACAGGGCGAAGAAGAAAAATTGGGCTGCACAACCATTGTATGAAATTTTCTTTTCATTAGTCAAGAAGTTGCTTAAAGTTTTGGGAGCAATAACTGTGGAATAGCAGAGATCTAAATAGGACAAATTTCTTAGGAAGAAATACATAGGTGTTTTAAGTCTGGAATCCAACTTAATGACAATTATCATGCTGGTATTTCCCACCACAATGACCACATAGATCATTAAGAACACTGAAAATAAGAGGATCTGTAGCTTTGGAGAGGTTCTAAATCCCAGCAAAATAAACTCAGTCAGCTCTGAGTAATTCCTATTGAGCTCACTCTTCATAGCTTAGACATACAGAGGTGGAACTAGAGGGATGGTGAAAAATAAGAGGAATGAACAATTAAAATACTTATTTTAGTGAAAAATAATTAATAAGCAAGCATGAAAAAAATTGTTTTAGCATATTGTTCCCCATGTTTTACAAAAAGGAGTGAACATAAACAATGTATTACTCTTTTTAAAACTATCTTTCTAATGAAAAGTTTAATACTAGGGCGGTGCCTGTGGCTGAGAGGAGTAGGGCGCCGGCCCCATATGCCAGAGGTGGCGGGTTCAAACCCAGCCCTGGACAAAAGCTGCAGAAAATAAAATAAAATAGAAAGACTTTAAAAAAAAAAGTTTAATACTATTGGTAAGTCTTTCAGATTTACCTATTTGCAAATAGTGTAGGTTCACCCTCTAAATGTGCCTTGGGGAAATGGAGATTCTAGGAGAATGTTTGGAAACAAAAGAGGCTTTTTAAAAATTTTACTATAGAAAATAATATATAACATTGTATCTGTCTTTCTTATATTAGAAGAAAGTCTTCAGACCTTGACAAAAGTTTATTCTTTTATATACTAACCTCATATCACTATTTCTTCCATTATTTTTGTCCTTGAAGTGACATAAATTCTTAGTGGCACCATACATTTACTAAAAAGAGTTATAGTTTCTGCTTATATTTCCTATTTGATTTTAGAGTTTTATTTTTCTTCCTTCCTTCCCTCCCACATTCCTTCCTTCCTTCCACCATTCTTTCATGCTTTTGTTACCTTTGCATTTTTAACATGGAAATACAAGTGAAGAATTTAAGATCTTGAGCAGAGATATTTCTTTCATTTTGGAAAGAAAACTAATAACAAATGCAAAGATCTGTGCAAATAAAAGGCAGAAAGTGCAGAAGATAATTTAAAGATAGAGACAAAAAAAAAGAAAGTGAGAAAAGAGTTACATATATTTAGGCTTATGTTTTTATGACTATTAAATGTTCTTCAATAAAATGCAGTGGAAAGAGAAAAAAGAGATCTCCATATTAATTTTATGAATAAGGAAACTAGGTCAGAGTAAAAAAAAATAGATCTAAAGACTTAGAGTCATGACACTGAATAGCACACCAAGCCCAAGAGTCTGAAGTTGCTGTGAGCTGTGATGGCACAGCACTCTACCGAGGGCAACATGGTGAGACTCTGTCTCAAAAAAAAAAAAAAAAAATCTGTCGTTGCCTTTTTGCCAAGCAAGGGAGCCTGTCACTGTCTATGGAAAATGTATCCTGATATTTTTCTTCCTCAATAAAATTTGTTTCATGGTTTAAAAAAAATCTATTGTGAAGTAGAAATTGGCAACCATTTACTTGCTATAGAAATGTCTTTTGTAATAGTATGACTATATAACTTCATAATTATATATAGATATTTATATTTAAATTATAAAACTCTAATAAGTAAAAATGATAAATTATAGGCCATAATTATAAATGTCTCAATGTCTCTTTTTTTCATTGTTGCCATTGATGTAGTTTTCTTTAATTTTGACATTCTTCTAAGGAAGATTGGACCTATGGAAATGTATCAGAGTGAATTTGGCCTATGTACATTATTCTTACTTTCCTGAACAATATTAAAAGTTAACAGAAATGTTGACTGATTTTAGAAGGCAGAGGAATGGTCAAAATAATCCATGGCATGGTCTATTAACAAAATTGCATAGTATTTTGTTAATTCATGTTAAATTCATAAACAATTTCCTGGTTTCCACAGAAATTTTAGACAAAGAAAAGAAAGATATGTGACTAAAGGTATCTAAAGGAAAGGGATGTTGAACATAAACAAATTAAGTATGAGATATTCTTAAGACTGAACATACTTCTGATCTTAGTAAACACTAGACTGTACATGAAATCAAGTATATTCAAGATACAAAAATAAGAAAAGAAAGAAGCAAACCTTTGTCTAACAGGGGTTTTTCTGCAACACAGATTGCATTTCCTCACTGTTCAAGTCATGACTTAAATTTGCTAAGATGAACAAATACCAGTAACAATTGCAGCCTATCTCTTACTACTGTCTTTTAGTTTGTTGGACTTGTTTATTTGAGTAAACTAACAAATGGACTTGGAATGGATTCTAAGAGAAATTCTCTCATGGGGAGGGTAACCAGAGTTGTGAGCAATCCCTCTGCAAGATATTCACCAGAGACTAAAGGTCTCTCTCACCAATAACATATTTTGTGTCATAATGCAAAAGACAGCATGAAAATATAAATTATTCATTAGTAAACTTATTACAACTTTAGAAGCTTATAAGGGCTCTCTAGAGGACGTGAGAAATAACCATCTACTTCCAGAACAAAAACAGTTGGGCAAGTACTTGAACCTTCTTTTATGTTCATGATTTATGCAGAGGGATATTCATTATTTTTCATTTGAATGGATTACAAACCTTACCTCTAGGAACTCATTTCTTATCTCTACTGTGAATACATCATGCTGGCGTTAGTCTGGGAAAAATTAACTCAGAGAATAAGCTAACAGTCAATGGAAACACACACACAAAAAAAAAAAAATACAAGGGATATTGAAGTAGCACAAAGCCCAACACTAGCAGGCAGTCATAACATAATCTAAAGTCATACCATTATTTCAGGGTGTGGGAAGGGTTGGTGTTAATAGATCCCAGATGGTGAGAGGTCCTTCAAGAGTCAGCCATACGGGGTTGTGTACCAGGTGCTGGAAACAAAAAGAGAAAGAACCTCAAGGAACATATTGAAAGAGAAAGGAGTACCCTCTCCTCATATCTCTACAACTCTACCATTGTAGTGCAAATATAGCCATGGACAATAGATAAGTGAATGGATGCAGCTGATTAAGGGGTCTAGGCGGTAGTTTGCTCATCACTACTCTAGAATATATAAAGTTTCTGCACATAACGTTTTTGGGAAAGAAAGACTTACCAAAAAATGTGCAAGGCCTTTCCACAAACATGTTCTGAAGCGTCATAAAATTTCAGTACTTTGCTGCATGAGCTTTTTTACAAATATGAGAATACTTTTAATTTGTCCTATGCAAATTTCATGCTAAAAAACTTGAAAATGTCTTAGTAATGACAAGATGTTGTTCCAAAATGATATCCTCTGAGATAATAGCAGGTCACCAAATACTTTATTTACAAACAGATACTGAGCTTTAATGGAATGATCACAAATTAGAAGGATAGGAAGTTTCTGAAAAATGAATAAAACATAAACAATTCACATTTTATGATTTGAGGATTCTTCCAATATTTACAGATCCAGTGCTTTTCAATGTTACATAGATCATCAGTTCACTCATTTATATTTTAATATGACCTTATACAAAATTTCTCAATTCCTTTGACAAGTAATTAAAAAATTCAGCTGCAAGAGAATACTAAGTAATACAACAGATATACTTCATAGTAATGATGTCTTAAAACGATTCTGTATCTGTTATGCATAAATCAGTGACAGATACCATATTATCTCAATTTGAAAACATTCAATACCTACTTATATGTTTTAGAACTTCATTTTAATAAATCTCCTGGATTTCTTAGTATGACAATTTTTGTTATTTTTTGGTGATTACCCAAAGAACAAATATATACTCTAAATTTTTTTATAGAGAATTTCAGTTAGTGTGTCACTTCAGATTGCAATACAACTACTGCAAAAATTGTGTGTGCATTGACCATGTCATTACTGTCTTTAAACTATAGTTTTTATTGCTAGATAAATCATAATCTCCAAAATATACTTAATGGTTTTGTCAACAAATAATTATAAGTATTTCAAAATTTGAATTCTTTTTAAATATATACTCTTATTTTCACAAATTTTTGGTGATTTTCAAAATGTTTCTAGAGAGCCTAGTTTATGTTATTTCCAGCCTATATTTGTCATACTACATTCTTTCAATTTTTCTTTATCTTAGAAGTTCTTTTCTTATGCCCTCAGTTTGAAAGTATATTTTTCCTGGTTCCAACATTTTTATTTGGTCTTCTTTTCCCACATCTTTTTCTTCCCACATCTTTAAGCACATTCAACATTGTTACTCTGAGTTCTGGCTTCCATAGTTTCTGATGGAAGGTCCATAATTATTAGAATTGTTGTTCCCTTGTAGGTAATTTGACATTTTTCACTGAAACTATGCAAGATCTTTCTTATGTTTCATGATTAGGTCTAACCCTGCACAGGTCCTATTATTTTCATTGTGTTCAAGAACCCCAATAACGTAGTAGTCAAAAATATACTACTTCACAAATAATATGAAGTCATTACAACTGTCCTACACTTCAGACTTTGCTATTTTTGCAGAACATTTTTACTCATACATTTTGAATCTCACACTACAATGTGAATATTTTTGGTATACACATTCAGAGAGGACTTTCAAATTATAAAAATGTATTTTATATATATTAAGTATATGTTACGATTTTCAACTCTCTTCATCCCTTTGTGTATACTCAAGTTTCGTGTGTTATAAATTTCTTTTAAGCTAAAGAATTTTTCTTAATATTTCTGTGTGCTGCTCTGATGGTAATAAAACTGTCCCCATCTCCTGATAACATTTTTACTTACACAGAAAAATTCCAATGTAATCTACTAAAAATGCAGAACCAAAAAATAAATTTAGCAAGATTGTATCATACAACACCAACACATAAAAATTAATATTATTTCTGTTCATAAGAAATTACCTATTGGAAATTGCAACTTAAGAAACATCATCTATAATAATAAAATGTTTAGGTATAAATCTAACAAAACATGTACATGACCTGAGTGCTGGAAACTACAAAGCACTGATGAAACACAGAAAACCATATATATGGAGAGATAAACATTGCTTAAAGATTAAAAGACAGAATAGTAAAGATGGAAATTTTTCCCAGATTGATTCACATATTATAGACCATTCCAATCAAATTCCAAGCAAGACTTTTCATAGATATACACAAGCTGACAGAAAGAATGAAATGAAAAAGAAACTCTGAATAGTCAGAGCAGTCTTGAGTACAGAAAAGGAAACTAGAAGCCTCACACTCTCTGATTTTAAAAAGTATTACAAAGCTGTTGTAATCAAAACAGTATGGTACTGGCATAAAAACAATGGACCAATGTGATAGAAAGAACAGAAATAAACTCAAACATTTATAGTCAACTGATTTTCAAAAAATGTGTCAAGAAATATAATGGTAAAAGATGTTCTCTTTAATAAATAATATTGAGAAAACTGGATATTCACATGCAGAATAATGAAATTGTATTCTCAATTCACATAATATCTAAAAATCAATACAAAATGGATAAAAATAATGTACACAGCTATGATTTAACAATAAAAAAAGAAAATGTAAGCAAACAGAAGGTTGAGAAGCAAACTCCCTTGATTGCCTACTCCCACTTTACCTAAAGCATTTCTGGTTTTATTTATATTATGTTAATAGCAAATATAATATTTATATTTATACATTATGACTGATCAAAATTTTTGAGTGAAGAAAATATTTCTATTGCTTAAGAAAATTTAAAGCCATTGGAGAGTTAATCTTAACATTTTAAAAACTTAGAGATTTGGTGAATTTTGATTTCAAAATGAAATCGTGATTTTAGCTAGTTTCAAAAATTAAATTTATCTCTAAAGGATGAAGACTTGCCACAGCTAAATAATATTTTAAAAACTGAGATTGATTCTGAAGATTTTTACAGGGTAACAAATTAAATATTTAGAAGCATTGTTGCATTTATTTATAAAACAACTACAAAAGCATACCTGAAAGTTAAAGTGGAAATGTAGCTTATCTGTCCCCACATCTAATCTCTGCATTAGATGAAAAACTTGGATACTAATATGCTTTTGTCCAAGTTGATAAAATCAAGTAGTGGTAGATTTAGGAACAAAACTCTGATTTTCTTACACAGGTTGATAGAAATTCCACACTTAAGGGACATCCTTTCTGATATATTTGTTTATAATGTTCTGTTTTAGTACTTTCACACATGAAATATGTGTCCTATCCTTATCAAGCATATCTCTATCAATTCTACTAGAATTTCAGCTCATATAATTTTTTTTCCTTAAAACTTTGTTTCAAATAACTGTGTGTTTTCCCAAAAAGTACAATCCCTATTAATACTCCCTGTGAAATTTCTACCATTGTTTAAGTCCACTGTTATAATAAAAAACAACCTCTTTAAGAACACACACACAAAAAAAAAATGGATAAAACTTAAGTACAAGACTTGAAATTTTAAAACTACTAGAAGAAATACTCCACAACATTATTCTGGGCAATTATTTCTTGGATAGGATTCCAAAAGCACAGGGACAAAATAAAAAGTAGACCAATGATGTTACTTCAACTAAAAACCTCTTCACAGCAAAGGAAACAATGAACAGAGGGAAGAGGTATCCAATTTTCCTGTTGTCCAAAGGTTTTCCTAAAGAGTTTTGCTAGAGTTTTGGTTCTGTTTTAAGAGTAGATATAATGTCAAGAAATTCTCTTAGTTTTTAATTCACCTAAGAAGGTCTTTTTTTTTTTTATTCTCATTCCTAAGGCTATTTTCAGGGGATGTAGACTTTTGGTTACAAGTTATTTTCTTATAGTACTAAAGAGTGTGTGAATTCCTCTGACCTGGAGGGCATAAAATAAATTAATGACTTTTGCAGCAATGCGGATGAAATTGGAGACTTTTATTCTAAGTATCTCAATAATAGAATAAAAAGCACCACGTGTACTCCCTGACAATTTAGATCTAAATGATACACACACATGGAAACAGAAAGAAGTAAGTCAAAAGGGTGGCAAGGAGAGGAAGGAAGATAAAACCTACCTTACAGGTACAATGAACAACATACAGCACGTTCATAGCTCTGTCTACAGCATTAAAAATATATCCATTAAAAACATTTGTTCCCCAGCAACACCTTGACATGACATTATATAGAGAAAATTCTAGAGGTTCTGTTAAAAAAAAACAACTGTAAAAGTTGACGAAGATGTTCAATAAAGATGCTGGTTATAAAATCAACACACAAAAAAATCAGTAGCATTCCTGTACACTAAAAACAAACTATTCAAAAAAGAAACCAGGAAAATAATCTGTATTGAAGAGTGTGGAAAAATAAAATATTTAGGAATAAATTTAACCAATGAGATGATAGATTTCCACACTGAAAACTATAAAACATTAATGAAATAAATTGAAGAAGATACAATTAAATGAAAAGATATTCCATGTTTATGGATTGGAAGAGGTAATATTATTAAAATGTTCATACTACCCAAAGTGATCTATACATTTAATGCAATCCCTATTAGAATTCTAAACTGAAATCAGAGATTGCTAACCCATGGAGAATTTAAGTTAAATTAAAACTCTTATGGCATTTTGCCTCATACCCATAAGGATGGCTATTATCAAAAAACAAGAGATAACCAGTTTGGGGTGACGAACCATAGTCTATGTGCATATACTGCTGGTGAGAATTTATAATGATAGTATCATTATTGAAAAACTATGGAGAGAGGTTCCAAAAAAGTTGAATGCAAAAACCCAGTACTGGTTTACAGCCTAGGAAATGGGGATTGGAGCCATAGAAAAGATAATTTGATTAAATTTTTTCTTCACTGGTCAGCCTTCTCTTGTTGCAATCTGTTTAAATTTCTTCAGACCTGTGGTTTAGCCTGACATATACAGTCTATCCTATAAAATATGCCATATGCACATTTCATTCCAAATATATTCATCATACAATTAGAAATGTAGATTATTTTCTCACATGCCTGTTGGCCCTTATTTGGAGAAATGTCTATTCAAGCCCTTTGGCAAATTTTGAATCGGATTCTTTCTGTGGTTTTGCTAATAAATTGTAAGAATTACTTATGTATTTTAAATATTAACTTCTTACCAGAGATACACTTTGCAAATATTTTCTTCTATTCTGAATGTTGTCTTTTGATGTTGCTGTTTCCTTGCTGTGGAAAAACTATTCAGTTTGATGTAATCTCACTTGTGGATTTTTGTTTGAATCACCTTTACTTCTTATGTCATATCCAAAAATCACTGTTAATACCAATCTCAGAAAGCTTTTTTCCTGCATTTTCTTAAGGGGCTTTATAGTTTTACATTTAAACATTTAATCCATTTTTATTTGATTTTTTAAGGGTTTAAAGAAATATATATTTTTATTAAGATATTCCCAACACCATTTGTTATAAACACTAGTGTGTTCTTGGCACTCTTTTTAAAGAACACGTGATCATGTCTGCATTGGTTTATTTCTGGAATCTCTGGGCTGTTCTGTTATTGATATGCCTGTGTTTATGCCAGTACCATATTGGTTTGTTTCCTCCACCCTTATAATATGTTTCAAATAACAAAGTATAGGACTTCTAGCTTTATTCTTCTGCAAGAACGTTTGGGCTATTTTGTGTCATATGTGATTACTTAGGAATTGTCCTATATTTTCAAAAAATGCTATTGGGATTTTCACAGGGACTGCTTTGAATATGGGGATTGTTTTGTGCAGTACAGACATTTTAATAATATTAAGTCTTCCACTTCATGAATGTGGGTGTCTTTTCATTTTTCTGTATTCTTTAATTTATGACAGTGTTGCTTTGTTCATTGTACAAGTCATTCCTTTCTTTGGTTTTTTCTTAACTATTTTATTCTTTTTTTACCATTGTATATAAAATTTTTTACTTAGTTTTATTTTTGAAATGCTTATTGCTTAGTGTACCAAAACACAACTTGTTTTTTATGTTACTTTTGCATCCTGAAACTTCACTGAGCTTGTATATGAGTTCTAACAGCTATTTTTTTGTGTGGGATTTGGGGGTTTCTAAATATAAGATCATGTCACCTGTCAATAGAAATAACTTAACTACCCTTCTGATTTTGCAATCTTTTTGTGTGTGTCCCTGATTTCTCAGACTAGTAATTCTAGACACTGTTGACAAGAAGTCATGTGAGTGGGCATTTTTTTTCTGCAGATCTAAGCTGAAAATATTTTAGTTTCCCACTGTTGACTATAATGTTAGCTATTGTGATTTTCATGCATGGCCTATATTCATTGTAGCAATTTTCTTGTACTGCTAGTGTGTTAAGTGATTTTATCATGAAATAACATTGAATTATTTCATACACTTTTGCACATTTATTGAAGTGATTGTGTCATTTTTATTCCTTATTCATTTGTTAATGTGGTACATGTCATTGAATGAATTTTTTATTCTTGACTCCTGGTCATAGTGCGTGAACCTTTGTATGTTGTTTGGTTTCTTTTATTTTTTGATGATTTTTGCATCTATATTTATCAAGGATATTGTGTTGTAGTTTTATATGTGTCTGTGTGTTTTTGTCTAGCTTTGGTATCATGATAATGCTAGTGACATATAATAAATTTGAAACTGTCAACTTCTCTCTGTCAATTTTTAGAAGAGTTGGAGAAGGACTGGCATTAATTCTTCTTCAAATGTTTGGTAGACTTCACCAATAAAGCCATCCAGTACTGGAATTTTCATTTTGGGAAGGTTTTTGATTACTCATTCAGTCTCCCCACCAGTTCTAGGTCTGTTAAGATTTTCTATTTTTTTGTGATTCGGTCTCAGTAAATTAAGTGTCTCAGAATTTATCCATTCCTTCTAGAGTATCTAATTTGTTGGTGTAAGATTATTTATTGTAGTTTCTCATAATCCTTTAAATTCTGTGGTATCAATTGTACTATCTCTTCTTTGACTTTTTATATCTATTTATTTGAGTCTTTTGTCAACTCAATCTTTTTAAAAACCAACTACTTTTTCTTATATTAAAAAAAAAAAATCTTTACTTTCTTATTTCCACTCTAATCTTTTACCTTCTTCTGCCAAATTTGGGCTTAGTTTTTCTTCTTTTTATATTTCTTTGTGGTGTGCAGTGGGGTTATTTATTTGGTAATGGTCTTCCTTTTAATGTACACCTTTATATAAATTTCTATATACATTTTAATTATAGCCAGTTGCAGTGTTGATTGCCTATAACTCTAGCACTCTGGGTGCCCAAGTTGGGTGGATTGCTTGAACGCAGATGTTGGAGACCAACCTGAGCAAAAGTAAGACCCCGTCTCAACTGAAAATAAAAAAAAAAAACTAGCCTGGCCTAGCATTGTGTCTGGTGCCTATAGTTCCAGCTACTGGGGAGGCTGAGACAATAAGATCACCTGAGCCCAAAAGATTGAGGTTGCAATGGGCTAGGCTGCTACCCTGGCACTCTAACCCAGGGCAATGGAGTGAGACTCTGTAAAAAAAAAAAATAATAATTAATTATAAACTTTCTTCTTGGTGCTTCTTTTTCTTCATCCCTTAAGTTTGGGTGTATTGAGTTTTCATTTTTAATTTTTGCCTCAAGATATTTTCTAATTTTCCTTTTGATTTCTATTTGACCAATTGGTTGTCCATGTATATGTTGTTTAATTTCAATGTTTGTGAATTTTCCAGTTTTTCTATTGCCATTAATTTCTAGTTCATTCCACTGTGGTAAGAAAATATACTTGGTATTATTTAAATCTTTTTAAATTTATAGGGAGTTGTCTTATGACCTAATATTTTATATACCCTAGTGAATGTTTTCTTTGTGCTGGAAAATCTGTATTGTGCTACTGTTAAATGAAAATGTTCTGTAGATGTCTGTAAGGCCCAAGTTGTTTAAGTCCTCTGTTTTATTACTTGAACAAAACAATAAACCAATGTAAAACTATTGAAATTAGATTACATCATTTCTTATTGTGGATTTTTTTAAGGATAATTCTATCTGGAATTCACTATAATTCTTGAATCTAGATATTGACTTCCCTAACCAGAATTAAAATTTTTTCAGCCATGATATTTTTATACAAGTTTTCTATCTCTTTCTCTAACCTTTTTACCTTTTAGAACTTCAAAAATATATATATTGTTCCACTAGATGGTGTCTTTAGTTTTTCTTCGATAAATAATTTTGAATGACCTGTCTTTGAGTTCTTCTTCTGCTTATGAAGTCTGCCATTCAATTCCTCTATTTCAGTTCAGTTATTATATTCATCAGGACCAAACTTTGTTTAGTAATTTTTACATTTTCTGTCTCTTTGCTGTTATTGTCATTTTGTTCCCACGCAGTTTGCTTAAGCTCATGGAATACCTTTATGATAGTTATTTTGAATTCTTTACCAAATAATTCAAGTATCTTCATTCCTTTAGGATTGATTGTTGGAGATTTATTTTGTTCCTTTCCAGGAGGTTTTGTTTCTCTGTTTACTTTGCACTGAAACCCTCTCATTTGAAAATACAGCCGCCTCAACCAAGCTTTCTAGACTGGTGTGTACAGAGAAAACCCTTACATCATTAAGCCTGATGAGATTACAGGGTATGTGGAGCTTTCCTGTGGAGGATATGACTTCTCTGAGCCAGTGCATGCAATTCCTCAGAGACGCCTAGCAGGATGTTTTCAGAAGCTTATGCTCTTTCCCTCTTTCTGCTGTCAGTATGTGGTACTTCTAAGGCTCTAGTTTTAAAGCAGCGAGACTTACTTTGCTGCCTTGGACTCCACAGTCACAGGCATTGGAAGAGCACTTCTCCCCATCAGCATCCTGGGTCAGGCAACACTGACACAAGTCCCTCAAGAAGTCTTCCAAAAAGCCTGTAAGTGACTGCACACTCTACTCTTCTCCCTCCCTCCAAAGGCAGAAGGTTGGGGCTGTGTGCCTTTTCCTGATCCCGCCTTACTTTGCTGCCACAGCAAACCGCCTTCCCGACATACTCTGCATTGTTCTCAGGAGCCCCAGGCATCCATACTATGCTGGGTCTCTGAGTGAAGTGAAACAAAACTCAGTCCCTCAGGCAGCACTCCAATAATCCACAAATTCACACTCCAGTTTTCTCTTTTCCCAAGGAAGAAGTCATAAGCCAAGATGCTGCCGAGCATTTGGCTGTGCAGAAGTGGTGGAGTAGGTGAGGTAGGTAAAGTAAAATTGTTCTTCCTCACTGTATTGTGGCTCTTCTTGGTTCTGTTCTTGCCTGGGGGTACCGAAACTTTTTAAGTGGATTCTGGAATTCTTACATTGGTATCTGGGTCCACATATCATTGTTAATTTGATATTTCTGCACAGGAACTAGGGCTGGAAATTCCTCTTCTGCCAACTTGCTCACTTCACTTTCACAATTGTATTTTCTATTTCAAACTCCAAATGTTTGTTGCTAATATATGGGGAAGAAATTGACATTTGTATGTTAAATGCATTCATCAACCTTGTTCTTACCACTTATTAATTTCAGAAGGGTATGTTTTGCTGATTCTGTTAGATTTTCTACATATAGATCATGCCCTCTGCAAACAAAGCTGGTTTTATTTCTTCCTTTATAATCTATATAATTATTTTTACACTTTTTTAGGGATTCCATTAACAACCATCACAAATTGGGTGTTTTAAATAGCAAAAAGTTTATTTTCTTACAGTTATAGAGGCTGGAATTCCAAAATCTACATGCCAGTGGGGGTTTTCTCCAAAACCTCCCCCCTCAACTTGCAAAATCCTTCCTCTTCACATGGATGCCCCTTACCATAGATGCACCCGTACTGTCATTCTGTGTCCCTCTCTCCTCTTCTTGTGAGGACCCCAGTTAGATTTGATTAGGACCCACCCTATAGTCTTATTTTAACTTAATTAATCTTTTGAAGGGTATATCTACAATACAGGCACATTCTGAGGTATTGGGGGTTAAGGCTTCATTTTGAGGGAATACAATTCTGTCCCATAATACATTTGCTTCCTTATCTTATCTTACTGAATTAACTAGAAATTTCACAATATTGAAAAGGTATGCTGAGAGAAGGCATCTTTGCCTTGTTCCTGATCATAACAGGAAAGTCTCTAGTTTCTTGGTATTAAGTATGGTGTTAGCTGTGGACTTTCTATACAGGTTCTACCCCAAGGTGAGGAGGTATTCCCTTTATTTCTAGTTTCTGAGAGCTCCCACACATTTTATGTTTGTACCATGACCTGACCACATGCACACTTATTTAATTTAAAAAATGTGGAGATTCAACTCCTTTTTTGCATTCTCCTCATAGTGATCAGTTCATGTGCTGTGTGCATTTTATCTGCAATCTTTCAAATCTGCCTTTTTCTCCTTGACACTGGCATATGTTAAGCCCACATCAATGTCATGAACCATTGCAGTAAGTTCCTTGACTCCAATCAAAAGTCCTTTAAATCCATCTTCCACACAGCCCAAGAAGAGTTTCCCTGATTACCAGCCGCCTTTGTCAGGCCCTGGACCCTGTGATCTTCATGAACACTTTTGGCACAAATCTCTGGATTGTGATGTATGCCAGGAGAGTTGACCATCTCACAAAATTATAAACTCCCTAAAGAACTAGGTTATTGATCCCTGAACCTAAAATGAGGCCAGTATAAGTATTCAATAAAATTAATCAAATAAATAAATTTAGAGGCATAGATGAGCAAATTTTGGATTATATTCTATTTTTATATAGATTATACTCTATTTGACTCACTCAATTCTATACTTTCATTAAATATTCCTTAGCAAACACAAGATAAAATTGTGAAGATCAAAATTGAAAGAATGATTTCTAGAAATTCTTTTCAGATCTCTACCGCCCACTTGAGTTTTTCCTATTGGGTTCCAGCACTAGCAGTGCCATAGAACACTCCACAATGCTGGAGTATATGACGTTCCAAGTTCGTGTACACAGTGAAGCTTCCTTCCTTCTTATTGTTACTTCATCTCTATGTAACACATATAAAATATTTGATCAAGGTACAAATGTAAAAACAGGCTGATGAAACTAGTTAAAAATTACAAAGGTATTTTACATACTTATTTTTATTTCAAAATATTAAGAGGGTATAAACAAATGCTTTTGTTACGTGGAAATACTGTATAATGCTAAAGTCAGGGTGTACATACATTTAGGGTGCGTGTCACCAGAATAGTATCCATTGTACACACTAGTAAGTTTTCACCCCTCACCTTCCCCACACTCTCCCCACTCCTTGGTTTCCAGTGCCCTTTACAGCTCTTTGTAATGTTTAACTTTTGCTTTTTAATGAAACCATGCAGCATTTGTGTTTCCATTCATGAGATACTTTACTTAGAATAATGGCCTCCACTTCCATCAAAGTTGCTTAGAAAGACATCATTTCACTCATTTTTATGGCTGGGTAGTACTATATGATGTACAGGGTGGACATAAAGTTCATGTGCAATTTCCTATGCTAAACTATTTTAATTGTACACAAACTTTATCTCCTCCCTGTATAGATATGTAGATATACACCACATTTTCTTTATCCACTCATGAACTTATGGACACTTATGTAGATTCTGTATTTTTAAAATTGTGAATTGTGCTGCACCAACATTCAAGTGCAAAAAAAAATTGTTAATTACCTATGATTATATATAGGAGGGATGGGCAACCTCAAAGACAAACACTAGATAAAATTTTATTTTATTAAAATAAAGCAGTATAATAAAATAAAATATTAAAATATTATTCAACAGTGTCCAATAAGAATCGACACACACAAATTCAAATGAAGTTACATTGGACACAAGTGGAAGGGCTCATCAATAAAAATGTTCCACTAATGTTCAAGACATCTACATCTGAGACTTTCAAAATTAATAATGTCTCAAGGAGAAAGTAACCTATGTGAAGGGTATATCACATGCAAAAAGTGACAAACAATTTTTTTTTTAACATTCAGGAGAATGACTTTCATTAATGGCATTTATACAAGGGGCATAAAATGTAATAGCCATGGAAAAATTGAAGAAAGAAAAATACTCCTCACAGAATAGTATTTTTCTTCTCTAGAACTTTTTTTATGGCCTCTTTGACATCTTTGTTTCTCAGAGAGTAAATCAAAGGATTCAACATGGGAGTGACCACAGCATAACATAAGGATGCCACTTTGCTCAGTTCAGGAAATCTGTCAGGAGTGAGATACATAAAAAAGACAGCCCCATACAGCACACTCACTACTCCCAGGTGAGAAGTGCAGGTTGAAAAGGCTTTCTTACGTCCCTCTGCAGAGCGCATCCTTAGAACTGTGGACACGATGTACATGTAAGAAACAACAATAACTATTATGGTGGGCAAGATGATAATGCAGGATAAGGAAAAAGATATCATTCTGTGGACAAAGAGGTCGGAACAAGACAGTCTCTGAAGTGGGCGAGAATCACAGTAAAAGTGATCGACCGTCCGAGAAGCACAGAAGGATAAAGTAAATGTCATGCTGGTCTGAAGGACTGAAGAAATACAGCCACAGAAATAAGAACCCGCCACCAACTGAGTGCAGAGACGAGTCGACATCTGAATAGAGTAGAGGAGAGGGTTGCAGATGGCAATGAAGCGGTCATAAGCCATGGCTGCGAGGAGAAATCCCTCAGTGACAATGAACAGGGCAAAGAGAAAGAGCTGAGCCACACAGCCCGCAAAGGAGATGGACTTGCTCTCAGACCAGAAGTTGATCAGAGCCTTGGGTGCAATAACAGACGAGTAGAAGAGATCAACAAAGGAGAGGTTGCCCAGGAAAAAATACATGGGTGTGCTCAGCCGAGGATCGCTCACAATGATGGCCATCATCCCAACATTTCCTAGAAGAACCATGGCGTATACAAGCGTAAACAGCAGGAAGAGGAGGATGTGGATCTCTGGGCGGACCCTGAAACCTATCAGGATGAAGTCAGTCATTTCTGAGTGATTACTTGCTTCCTTGTCACCCATGGCAGACACCTGCTGAGAGTCATAAGGCAAAATAAACAAATGACCTCTTGGCTTTGATTATAGCATTACAGTCTTTTACACAATTAGAAATTACAAAGCTATTCTGTAATCATAATTCATTTTAGTCTCATGGATACACTATAGTTTATACTAAATTCAACCAATTAGTGTTAAGTATAAAGATTGTTTACCATAATTCCTTTAAATGGTGGAAATTTATTTTTTGTTTCTGTATACCAAAATATCTTTCGCATTTATAAGTGTCACTTCTTTATACATTTCCTGCTCATGATTTACAAAATAACATCAATATCATGAAGCAAGGACCTGAAGAGAGCACCAATAATTTAGTAAATTACATTCAGGAAGCATGTTAGTATTCTGGATTTGGAGGTATTTTGGGATTAAGTAGTCAAGTTTAGGAAAACTTGGCAGTTCAATTAAGATAATGAATAGATATAAAGAATTTTAAAAAATAATTGGGAAGTAACAGCTACCTTTTGGAAGTCATGAAAACTGAATTATAACAAAAGTTTTATAGCCACTAAGATAACGGATATACACAACCAAACACAAAAATTATTGATACTCACATTTTGGGAATTCTCTCCCATATAGGCCATCAAAAGCCCTTTTATAAAAAAAATTTTCCTGCAATTTCTGAGCGCAAGGTACAAATCGCTCTCTCTTTTTTTTTTTTTTTTTATTAAATCATAGCTGTGTACATTAATGCGATCATGGGGCACCATACACTGGTTTTATAGACCGTCTGGCACATTTTCATCACACTGGTTAACATAGCCTTCCTGGCATTTTCTTAGTTATTGTGTTAAGACATTTACATTCTACATTTACTAAGTTTCACATATAACCTTGTAAGATGCACCGCAGGTGTAATCCCACCAATCACCCTCCCTCCGCTCCCTCCTGCCCTCCCAAAGAACCAGTGATCCCATCGCAGGCTTGGCAAGGGTCTTGAAGAGAAACTTCTCTGAAGAAGGCAGGCACACGGCCTATAGACATATGAAAAAATGCTCATCATCTTTAATCATCAGAGAAATGCAAATGAAAACTACTTTGAGATATCATCTAACTCCAGAAAGATTAGCCCATATCACAAAATCCCAAGACCAGAGATATTGGCATGGATGTAGAGAAAAGAGAATACTTCTACACTGCTGGTGGGAATGTAAATTAATACATTCCTTTTGGAAAGATGTTTGGAGAACACTTAGAGATCTAAAAATAGATCTGCCATTCAATCCTATAATTCCTCTACTAGGCATATACCCAGAAGACCAAAAATCACATCATAACAAATATATTTGTACCAGAATGTTTATTGCAGCCCTATTCATAATTGCTAAGTCATGGAAAATGCCCAAGTGCCCATCGATCCATGAATGGATTAATAAATTGTGGTATATGTACACCATGGAATATTATGCAGCCTGAAAGAAAGATGGAGACTTTACCTCTTTCATGTTTACATGGATGGAGCTGGAACATATTCTTCTTAGAAAATCTCTTTTAGAAGAGATCTACAGGTAGTTGAGATGAAGAGTCACTTTAGAAATTAATACTACAAGATAAACATGCAGGGGGATTGTTGATTGCATACTTATCTACTGTGAATACAACTTAACTCATTTGTTAAATGGCTCAAATAGAATGTTTAACTCCTTATATGAACAAAACAGTCTACTTTTTCTCTCTCCTCAGAGCTTTATATCCCTAATTCTAATTACACAATAATGATAGCAAATCTTTATGTAGCACTTTTTGTAGGCCAGATATGTTTCTAAAGGTTTCTATATAGTTCATTTAATCCATATAATAATAATACATGGCAAATATATCCCCACACTTACAAATGAAAAATTGAGGTACAGAGAAAAAATGTCTGTTGAAATTCACCTACTGTGGTCAGAATCAAGAGTTGAAACCAAAATACCTGGCTCCAGAATCCACACCCTTAATCATTACTAACAATTACTTACAACACTGTGTCGCCATTTGATAAGGAGGCCTTCCTGTTTCCTTAACTTACTTACTTTTTCCTGTACTTCAGTTAAAGTTTCTTATCTTCAAATTAAATCCTCTAATTCTTCAACTCAGGTCAAAGCATCTCTTTCAAAGATGTCACTATATTTCATTATTAATATGAAATATTAAGGACTCTTAAATTGACAATAAATAACTTAAGACCAAACTCAACCTGTTCTCTGTATATTGCTGGCATTTAGTTCTGTGTCAGGCAAATATCAATCCATATGTACATGAAAGTTGTATTATAAAAATTATATAGAATTAGAAGAAAACATGAAGGTATGGAACACTGCAGTGGCTAGTTTGGGTTTTCACTGAGAAAGATCTAGATTCCAGTTCTGTTTCTCTCAGCTTCTAAGGGAGCTTTCATGAGAAACTTGTATTTCCCATGCCACCACATCCTAATACATAACAGAGGAGGGGGAGTATAAGATAACCCTCAAAGTATTCTTGGAGATAGAACCAATAGGTTCATATATCACTTAGCAACATTTACGGAAAAATAAGTATTCAATAAATGTTAGCCCTTATTATTTTATTATATTTTTCAGGGCTTGGTTCATCCTATAATGTACATCAAAATAATTAGTGCAAACTAGCCAAAAAGTTAATAATGTGTATAAGGTCTTTTTTGAATAAACCATTGTAAGTTGAGGAAGGAATCAAAGAAACCATTAATAAAGAAAACAAAGATATGAACAGAAATGGAGTATTTTGCCTGAGAAAAAAGATGATTCAGAAAAACATTGCATGGTGGGTTGTCATTTTTCAAGACTGTATTAAATGTTGAAAATGAAATACTTATAGGCTCTACCAAAAATTAAGCTTGCAAATAATTATGTTATAAAGGAATATGATTTTAACTAGATCATATTTGGAGTCTGAGAAGATGGGAGATATAAGTAGTGAAGGAGAGCCACCTGAAGTAATCATGAAATATCATGTTTGAAAAATAACATATTTTATTCATCTGCCTTTCATTTCACATGGGAGACAAGGACACAGGTTATTTTTATATTCAAAATTTATACTCATAAAACTCATTGTTAACATTACATTTCAATGTTAATATTAAATATCAATTACTCCTCATTTGACAATAATGTCCTCAAGATCAAACTGAAGTTGTTTACTGTATATTATCACTATGGTATTCCATATCTGGCAAATGAAAATTAGCCAGTACATATTTGTTTCGTACATAAAAGTTGATTGATAACAAACATGCAGAATCAGAGAAACATGTTTAATAAATGTATATTGGAAATGTCCTAACATCAGAAACATTACTATATGTATGAATGAAAACACTTCTGAAAGGAAGGGAGTTCTTCCCAGAGTTCTTCTCAGAGTTTGGGAAGAACTGGTAATCAGTGTGGCACTGATTATTTATCAAAAACTCACATATTTCAAAAGTTACTTTTACCTTATACTCTTCGGTAGGTTGTCAGATTCTGTTAAAAATTAAGCTGTAGAATTCCAATGTTTTCTTGTTTAATTCTAGAAGTAAACATAAAGTTATTTAATGACTGGGTCACAGGTACAAAGACCTGAAAAATCATTACTTTACAATGGAATGGACCCTTTCCCCCATACGCACATGCTTTATCCTATTATAGTTTTACGTTCTCACCCTACAGAAATCTGACCTCTGTTCCTTTTTGCTCTATTTCAAATACTGTCCTTTCCTTCAGTAGTTGATTTCTTGAAAACTTCCATAGTGCTTTTTAGAAGATAAACAAGGTGAATTTTCCCAATGATGTTCCAGCAAAACTGAAATAAATATACTCCGCAGTTGTGCAAAGAGAGCCCGAGCATATTCTCTGTCCCCCGTTCTTGATGCTTTCTGTTTTTAAAGAAGAAGATTACATTGCCTTGATATGCAAGTGCAGACCCTGAGCCATCTGGAGTCACTAATAAACTCCAAAATATTAGCAGCTGTTCTCTATAAGGGCCTTGATTTTGCTATGATAGTGTAATGTTTTCAAATAATTGCAGCATTGAGATTTCACTTATCTTCCGGGAGATAGTACCTCTGGGAGAGAAGAAAGCTAGTCAATTACTAAGACATCGAGGTTCCAGTAGCAAAGTCCATGAGGACATCAGAGGCTCTAGATTAAAAATAAACAATTAATAAAAAGTTGTTAAAAAACTATTGGGGCTTAGAGGACATACAAGTGTTTCTTTCTTGCTTCTGTGGTTTATTTGGGACAGATCAAAACGAACTTCAATTTTAATTTCTTCATTAAAAAAGAATTTTGCTTTACCTTACAACTTGCATATTTATTGAACAAATACTGCTAAAAAGCAAAATTACATCGGTATTTGTCATGACTGCATCAGTAAAGATCACAAAAGCCAGCATGTCAGTGGTGTATGACAGCAGCCCTACACAAATGCCACAAACACTGTCCCTTGCTGCGTTTGCACAGCTGATATTTCTCTCCTAATCAAGGAACCGGCGGAGGCTCTAGAAACCCAGGCCAATGGGAGAGCAAAAGGGGCGGGAACACGCGCGGAGCATGCGCTGTGGGTGCTTGGCGGTCTGAGAACAAAAACAGCGCCTGCCCTGTCAGTGCAAGAGCTAAAAGACAGTTGTACAAAAATTAAGGTGGGCTTTCAGACTGGCTATCGCAACAGCATTCCAGAAGTAGATGACATTTTATTTGGGGGAGCAAGGACAAAAATGTAAAATCTATGCCTGGCTTAACAAAAATGCCAAAAAGAGCGCTGACATTTTGTAATCCTGGAACTCTAGGAGGCCAAGGCGGCTGGATCCCCTGAGCTCAGGAGTTCCAGACCAGCCTGAGCAAGGGCAAGACGCAGTCTCTACTATTCTAGATGCTTTCGGGAGACTTATCTGTCATGGCTGTTTTCAGAAAACTAGACACTTAGCATCAGCAGTTTCCAGGTTAGCATCTGTTTAGTGTTAGCTTACTGCCCCTAAATCAGTGTAGGTAAGTGCATGGGCCATATACAAGGCAATAAAGCATTAAGGTATGAAAACTGAATTTATGATCACTAATAATATGTTTCTTACCTAGTGCCCTTCAGGAAACACCTTTGGGTTGGACTGGTTTCAGCAGTAGTCCATTTCCAGCTGGTGTCTATATTTTGCGCAGCAGCATCTAGAAACCTGGATTCATTAATTTTTTTTTCCTCAGAAACTGTGACTAAGAAATGTCACATATGATTATAGGTGTAACCAAAAAGGAAAGTGGCAATGCAGCTGGGACAGGTACACTGCAAATATGATCTATTTGCTCATAAAATTTACCTCTGACCTTAAAATACACTTGAGCCAGATGTTTTATATACAACTTTCATAAAAATACTATACATTTGATCATATTAGAAAATTCTGAGCAGTATGTAAAATGGAAAAATGGAAGAAATTAAAAATCAAAAATATCTCATTCTCATGATTGTATCGAAAGTTTTTATGGAGAGGAGGTCTAGATAAAGATATATTTATCTCACAGAAATTGCTGCAGAGATGAAAAACATATAAATGATACTTAACTCATTACATCAGTGTGTTATGAACTAAATGGCAAAAAGGGACAAAGAAAGAAAAAGGAAAATCAAAAAGCATTTTGAGACAAATGAATGGAAACACACACCAAAACTTATAAGATGTGGCAAAATCAGTTTTAAGAGGAAAGCTTACATTGATAAATGTTTACATTAAGAAAAGAGAGAGATCTAAAATGATCTAACTTTCAACCTTATGGAAGCCCAGGACCATGTGGCTTCATGGGTAATTGCTACTGAAAGAATTAGTAACAGTTCTTTTCAAACTCTTCCAAAATTTGAGAAGCGGACAATTCCAAAGTCATTTTATACATCTGTAAATGTGGTGGTATACCATATTAACAAAATGAAGGACAAAAACCATTAAGAGCATCTCAATAGATGCACAAAAAGCATTCAGCAAAATTCAGCAATTTTCTATGATAAAAACTCTTAACTAATTATGTGAAAGAGATAATGTACCGCCACTCAATATAGACGGTACATGACAAGCCCATAGCCAACTTTATAGTCAATGGCAAAAGTTCAAAACTTTTCCTCTAAGACTACGAGAAAGGTAAGGATGCCTTTCTTGCTCCTTAGTTGTACAGAAAGCCAAATGGTTCTTTTGTTTTGCATTCCCCTTTTAATATAAATAGAACCCTTTTAATATAAGTAAGAACATCACATTTACATTAAAAGATAAAATTAACACTATCTTTGAATAGAAAAAGAAGAAATGTCAGTGTAAGACCAAAAAAAACCTGTACAAAAGGGAAAACATCATAAATGTTAGCTTGAATATTCACTATTATTTAGCTTAGAGTACCCCCTTTATATTTATGGTCACTGGGGCTAAATTGAAAAGTATTTATACCAATTATTTTGTTTTCACTTTTTCACTTTTCCAAGCAGCATGCATTTCTAAATACCTTATTGAATGATAGCTGCCAAAAGGAAAAAAAAAAAAAAAAAAAAAGGTGATCTCCAGATAATAGAATAAATGATGAATGGAACCAATTTAAATTTAAAATAAAAAATATATAGCTCTATTATAAATAAGATTGAGGCATCAGATGTAACAGAAGCCCCTGAATTGTGATAAATATAAAATACAAATGGAAATGCAAAAAAGCATAAACATCATCTCTGACACATAGTAGGAGTTTACCTAGGGTTTATCTAATTAACAATCAAAAAAGTATGTTGTACCATTAAGTTGATAAGATTTGTGTATTGCTTTCTCTCTTTTTTTTTTTTTTTTTCACCTCTGAATTCATATTTTCAAATAGTGTTGCTTAGGGCTCACTGATCTGTTCTTTTGTTTGATCAGTTCTGGTGTTGGTGCTCTCTATTGCACTTTTCTTGCTATTCATTGTGTTTTCCAGCTTCCAATTTTGTGGGGTTTTTAATTTCCATGCCTCTGCTAAATTTCTCTGATAAATTTCTGAATTTGTTCCTGACATTTTTTTTTTTTAAGTTCTTTGAGCTTCCTTAAAACATCTATTTTGGATCTTTTGTCTGAGAGAACGTCTACCTCCATAACTTTAGTTGGTCTTCATTAACTTATTTTGTCTATTTGGCAAGATGATATTTTTAAAATGTTTCTGATGCTTGTGGAAATGTGATGATATCTGTGTATTAAGGGATTAGACATTTATTTTAACACTCATAGTCTGACTTTGTTTATGCCTGTCTTCTTCAGAGGGCCTTCCCTGAAAGGGAATTTTGGGAATTCTGTTTCCCAAAATTACTACTGTGTTCCCTGAACCTGTAACCACTGCAGCTATATCAAGATGAAAAGACACTCTAAGTCCAACCTTGCTATGAGTTTCACAAGCCCTTAGAGATTGATATAACTTTACTGCCCAGATGGGCCTGGTGAAGACCCAAGAAAGTGCTAGGTTGTGTAGTAATGCTGGTCAAGACCTACTTCCAGATGACTATTGTAGGGACCTTGATGGGTGTGCCATCAAGGAGGTCTCTGCAAAGGCAGGGTGGTCCCTGGCTACATCATGAGAGACTGGAGTTCAGACTAGACCACCTCAGAATCTGTTGCAGGAAGGAGGCTAGTGGACCTATCTCATTGGTTTAGATGGTTGTATATCACACTAGAGGCCTCTGTACTGGTGTGGTAGTTCCCCAACTGCAACAGAGGGGGCTGGAGCTGAGGCTAGGCCTAGCTGAGACCAAAGGCTATAGACCCTGGTCTAGGATCATAGGAATGTGTATAGCCCAGCAAGTTTCTGCACAAATGGGAGTTTCTCAAGTGAAGCAGGAGGGGAACAGCGCTGAAACTGGGCTCCTCAGGATCTGCTGTGTGATAGAGGGTAGACAGCACAATCTCATTGGCTTGCAGGGTGTCTCCCAGGAGATCCTTGTGTAGATGGGATTACTGTAGCTGAGACTAGGCCCCCTCCGAATCTCTTGTGGAATGGCAGCTGGATAGCCCGCAGGCATGCCTCTTGAGCAGCTTGCAGTATGGAAGAGACAGTTCCTCAACAGCATTGGGGTGGTGTCAGGGGCTGGAACTGTTGATTTTAACAGTCCTTATAATAATTGTTTGGTGTCAAAAAGAGAGATACACCTTTGAAAATTGGGCTGTAGGAGATTTTTTAAAATTTATTTAGTCTGCCTGATATTAATTTCTCCTTTAGTAAGGAGATAGTATAAGGATGCTTATACTATTTATTTAAATAGACTTTTTATTTTAGAAGAGTTTTAGATTGCCAGAAAAGATACAAAGATAATACAGAGAGGTTCTATAAAGCCCTTGCCAAGTTTCCCATGTTGATGACATCTTATATTACTTTGGAACGTTTGTCATAACCAAGGAAGTAATCATGGTACATTACTACTAGGCAAACCCAAAACTTGAGATTTTACTAATTTTTCCCCTTATATCTTTTTTCTGTTGCAGGATTCTGTTCAGAATTCCATCCATATTAATTTAGTTCTCATAACTTCTACAGTCCTCTTGACTCTGACAGTCTCTCAAACTTTTCTTGTTTTTGATCATCTTGATTGTTTTGAGGAACGTTTGTTAGATATTTCATGGAATGCAAGTAAGTTTGATTTTTTCTGATATTTTTTCTTGAGTAAAATATAAACATGTCTCTTGGGAGACGGACAACAGAGATGAAATGCCATTCTCATCACATCCTATCAGTTTTCCAAGACTAATATTCTCTCTGTACCCCCACGGAAGGGGGTATAATATCTGGCCTGCAGGCCCATCCCCAGGTCCCTGAAGATCAATCCCTGACCATGCCAGGAAGAGTGCACTGGTTTGGAGTTGCCCAGGAGGTTCCCAAGCATATTTAATGTTCCTCTGGCTTGGGGTGTGTCCCAGATTGATGGAATCACAAGGTAAGCAGTACCTGGGATGGCTGGCAGGCAGAGAGCTCACAATCTGAGCATCCCTCAGTCCACTGCAGAACCCCAAGAGGAAAGGTCTCAGCCCAACTCCTCATGGATGCTTCAGCATGATGCCTCAATTGTTTCTCTTCACAGTTGCAGGTAGGAAAGGAGAAGGGGGAAAAAAACTCTGAGTAGAGGAAAACTAGCACTCTGGCTGTGTCTGTCCTTCTCTCTAGGATGCTGCCTTTCCAGAATGTCCAGGAACTGGAGTCACCTGGGACCCACTGGACCATTGTAGCTCCTGAGTCTGGGCCAGAGTTGGTAGGTGTCTGTGTGGTAGCAAACAAAACAAAGCCCCTGTGGGGGACAAAGGCACATGGTATGGAAGAAGCACTGGAGCCTGCTATTCCACCCTGGGTTTGTGGTGATGGCATGTGCCCCAGGGTGCTGGGACCCTACTACCCTGTCCACAAGAAGCTCCCAGATCACTGACAGAAGCAGCCTGGAGTTCAAATGAGCAGAAAGTCTTTCCAGCAGCCCAGGAACACTCTGAGTGTTAGAGACGTGAGGAAGGAAGAAACAAATTGTTGCACCCACCCTTCTCCCTTGACTCCATACCTGTATCTCACTGAAATGTTCTGGCAGCTGGTATCTCATCCATATGGCCTCTCCAAATTGATTCTTATATCATTTTTAAATGCCCCATCTTTTTGTTTTTTAAAGACTCTTTACTTTTTTGTATTACAGTATGCTTAAAGCTTCCTTGGATGCTCTCTGCCCTTGTCCTAGAATCAGCTATTGGAAAATATTTTTCCAGATTTTCATGATTCCTATTATTATGGAACTGTGTTTAAAATGTTGGATGGGGTGCTAGGTATTCTTGTTGCTACTTGAGTGTTGTTGTTCCTGGACTTTCCATAGATAGCTATAAAATATACATGCTAACCCATGTGTACACATATTTTTGTGACTTTTTCCATCTGTGTCTATACTAACCTAAAGATGAATTTATATTGATGTCTCCAACCCCAATCCTATACCACATAGCTCACTCCCACATTCTCATTTGCTTATCTGTAACCTTCCTTTCCAACAGTGATAAAGCTGGTGGTCTCCATAATTCACCCTTACTCATTTACTTGTTCAATTCCAGTATGCATGTGCCATAGTGCCACTACTGTAAACCTGTACTATAAACATGTACCAATCAGAGTGCTGGGTTTATGCACTATTTTTATTATATTTAGTCTCATAGTTTCTAGCCAAAAGGCTGTATTCCAAAATCACTTAAGCCAGCAACTTTTATCTGCCTTCTTTGGTAATAGTGTCATACATTTATGTTGCAGTGTGATTCTTCCATCAGAGTGTGCATTTCAATCTGGGATTCCCTGATCTCCTAGTTGATTTCTTGAAAATTATATACCTAATGTTTAATCCTTGAGCTGTGAAATTCTATGGGGGTTGGAAAACACATGGGGTCGTATATCTGCCTCTACAGTACTACAGAGACAATTCCCACCACTCTGAAAATTTCCTGAGGCTCCTCTAGTCAAACACTACTTCCCCCCGCCCAAATCCTTGGAAACTACAAATCTACTTTCATTCCCTAAAGTTTTGTCTTTTGGGGGGCATCATACAAATGTAATTATATATTTAGTAAGATTGACCTATGTTGTTGCACGAATTAAAAGTTTGTCTTTTATTTCTAAATAACAATCCATTGTGTGAATGTACCGCAGTTTGTTTAGCCATTCATCTATCAAAGAGCACATTGATTGCTTCCAGTTAGGGGTGATTATAAATAAAGCTGCTATAAACATTCATGTGCAGCTTTTATATCAATGTAGGTTTTCAAGTCAATTAGGTAAATGACTTAGGAGCACAAATGCCAGTTTGTGCGCTAAATCTACATTTAATTTCAAAAGGAGTTGCCAAACTGTCTGTTGTACCATTTTCCATCCCCACAAACAATGAATGAGAGTTCCTCTTGCTCTACATCTCTCCAGTATTTGATATTGCCAGATTCCTTTTTCAATTTTAGCCACTTAATAGATATGCCATTACGTTTTCAAGATGAAATTTTTTTCTAATTAGATAAAATCATAGTCAAGGGTCCTGCCATCCCCTCATATAGGGGCAAGCAGATATCCAAAACTTGGTCTGCATTTTACTCCCTATCACATTTTAAATTTACAGAAAAGGGGGAAAATGTTTGGAAGTGCCTGGAGTTTTCATGTAGCAATCAGTGAGAGTGGATTCTGCTAGAAGATTTTTCAACTGTTCCTGCTGCTTAATTCTGTGAGATGCCTCAGTTTCCACTGAACTCCAAGACTTTTTCCCTGGTTTTTCTCTTCATTCAGTGTGTTCCACATACCCTTCTGATATATCCTTCTTGTTTACATTTGCCAAAGTGATTTTCAATGTTCTACAAACAAGTAAACCTACCTGGAATACATTCAATAAAACAAATGAAAGGGGGGTGTTAATAGTTGAAGTTGTGAAATAATATTAATTGATATACTGGAAATGTTAGTAAGGATTGAATAAAATCTATATTTGAAATTTAGAACCACATTCAGAATAGTACAAAAAACACTTTTGTCCTGTGGGAAAAAATGTTGTAGTCTCTGGGTAAGAAATTTTTCTAATTGTAATATGTAATAATTAGAAGAGAAACCTATTTTTATTAAAAGGATGCTAGATACAAGAGCACTTCTGATATACCATCCCTCATCTCTTTTTATTCTTCCCCTTCTGTTTTAAGCTTCTGAAAAAGTTAGGCTAATACTCCCAATGATCACTCAGATCTTTTTAAAAAATAGATTGAATTGTAGAAACATACAAAAAAGCAGAATTGTCAAAGCATACAAACATACATGAAACAGTACATATTTTACAACATCCCTTCCCTTGTGCATCTTTCTATCATCATTACAATTTTATCCCATAATACACATGTCATATTTGCAGATTTGAAGTACTTACAGTTTGCATTTGAAAGCCTGTGCTTGAATCAGAAAAATCACAGCTGTGGGACAACAATATACCACCCCCAAAAGACGTAAATGCCCTCATTAAATTTCAGCAGCGATACACATACAACAAATGTTTGGAAGACAAAAATATCACATATAATTTAAATATCAAATATACAGCAATATAAATTATGAACCTGTAACTAGCAGCTCTCAAAGAAAACAGAATTATCAAGCACTCAGTGATCAATGTTGTTTGAAACCTCTAATGCAATTTTGCCCCCTCAAGATAACACATCAGTACTAAAGATTTTACCTTTGTTGATTAGAGTATTCAGTTTTTAAAAGACTGTATACAAAATATTTTCAAACTTCTTTAACATAACAAATCACTAACAATCAATATTAAAAATAAGTAACAATAAAATATGATTAAATGATTTACCATGATTTACTGAGTTGTTCTGTTAAATTCATGATGGCATAGGAAAAAAAAAAAAAAAAAAACTTACATGAAGGTTTTTATTCAAGAATTACAGGCCCAGAAGCAAGTCAGTGTCATTAGACTTTATAACAAAATTAAATATTACAACTTAGAAATCATCCTGTCATGGGTTGGTGCTTCTACTATTTGTAAGAGATTATGAGACTATGCATTCTGAATTTAATATCCTTACCAAACCAATTTTTCTGCATGCCATCGCAGCAAGCCCAGAAGAAAAACGGAAATCTTTCTTTCTACTACTATTCTATACCAATTAAGTCTAAGAAATCTATTTCTGTTTATAGAATGACTGCGAATTGTATTCATGCCCAAGATATCTAGATATAACACTGTTCTTACAGAAGAGTGAATGATGAATTAGTATTTCTCCAGTCCAAATTGTATATAAAATCAGCATATTGTACCCCATAAATGCAGTAATGTACACAGTTATGATCTAATAAAAAATGATTCATTTGCAAAATTGTTAACTTAAGGGATCCTAACGTGACTCAAGCTTGATCCTCTATGAAAGGCAAATCAGAATGAAAACGTCAACGGGTTCATTAATGAGAAAAATTCTAAGTAGAATTAGAATAAAGCTTTTGTGTTCAATAGGATTTTTCTCAAAGCTTGTTTGACATCCTTGTTTCTTAGCGAGTGGATCAAAGGGTTTAACATGGGTGTGATCAATATGTAACAGACTGAAGCCACTTTGCGAAGCTCAGGGTTATTTGGAGATGTGAGGTACACAAAGGACACGGTGTCATACAGCAAACTTACAACCCCCAGGTGAGAGCTGCAAGTGGAGAAGGCTTCCTTCCTCCCTTCCCTGGAATGGATCTTCAAGACTGTGGCCACATATACATGTAAGATACTACAATAACAACAGTTGTGGGCAAAATAATGATGGCAGCCAAGCTCAGAGATACTATCTTATTGACAAAGAGATTAGAACAGGAAATCTTCTCAATTTGATAAGAATCACAGTAAAAGTGATCAATGACCCGGGATGCACAGAAAGGCACAGAGAATGTTACACTGAGTTGGAGGATGGAGCTGACTCACCTGTAGAAATAGGAACCAGCAAACAGCTGAGTGCAGAGGCGTCTTGACATGTGGACACTATAAAGAAGAGGGTTGCAGATGGTACTGAAGCGGTCATAGGCTATGGCTGCCAATGAACTGGGCAAAAAGGAAGAAGTGGGCAGCACAACCTGCCAAGGAGACTGTCCAGAAAGGAAGTTGGCAATGGCTTTAGGAGCAATAACAGTGGGGTAGAAGAGGTCAATGGAGGAGAGATTGCCTAAAAAGAAATACATTGGTGTGTTCAGCTGGGAGTCAGTCACAATGATGCTGATCATGCTCATGTTCCCCCAAAGAATCATGCCATAGGCCAGCAGGAAGAGGAGGAAGAGGAGACTGGGGAGCTCTAGATGAACCCGGACGCCTATAAGAATGAAGTCAGTTACATATGAATGACTGCCTCCTGCCTCGTCACCCATGGTAAGAACCTGCTAGGAATTATAAGGCAAGGTTAAAAATGGAATTTCCTATCTGTATCCTGGTCTCATAAAAATATCCCTTATTTGTTGTAGAAGATGATGAAATTTGTGTTGTCATCTCCTTTTTGTCACTCAGTTCTCTCAGGGGTGAATTGATGTACCCTTTCATAGGAACTGAATGTGAGCTCCACAAATACAAGTTACCAAACTCACCATTTTCTAACGTGTTTCTCCAAACCCAGTGTTCTTCCCACTATAGCTAAATGCCTTTCACTCTTAGAGCACATTTATTCCTTTATGCCTGTTTAGCTTCTCGCTTGATTTATGTGGTAAGTTTAGTATACAGTATCTGAAGGTTTTGAGAGATGTAAAAATATTTGTTCTCATGTTTAGTTGATCTTTTCAAATCTATTTTATCCTCTGTAAACCTGCTATTTTAAATAGTAGGATCAAATTAAAAATTATTAAAACTCTATGAATAGATGTTAGCCATTTATAGAAATCAATACAGAATTAACTGTGGCAGTTTGAAATAGGTTCTCAAGGGATTTTGTTGAACATTCCGAATTAAAAACCTTAAAAGCAGATGCATTGTGAGCTTGATGTAAACAACATTCAGACAGGCTGGCAGGAGAAGGCCGTGACTCTTACAGATCTCTACTCAGATATGGTAACAATCCAATTTAATCATAAGCACTTGTGCAGCAGGAAAAAAAGAAGAAACTTCAAAACAATGAATTGACTAGAACTTTTTTGTGGTTAAGAAAAGGATTTATTGGTTTTGAAAGCTAATTTTATGGTATCTACATTCAGAGGGAGATTTATAAATGCACTAAAATTCTCACAATGAGTACTTTGCATCTACCAGCTAAGTCGTTTGATTTGCTTGTCGCATGACTATAGTTCATGTTTTCTCCATTAACTATAAGAATATAGTTCTTAGTGAATAAAAGAATAAAATGACAGAGTTTTAAACCAATTGTTATCTTACTACCCCACTCCTGGCAGATGGGAGAGATTATGTGGCTTATCAAAAGTAGCAAATGACCTAAAAAGTGTTATTTTTGGCTTGGCACAAATGACAGAGTCACCATATGCTGCCCGTCATTCTCATCCTCCCGCACACATGTGACCTTTTGTTTCCGTTATCTTCCCCCGTCCCTGAGCTCCTGCTGCTGTCTTCATCTTCCCATCGCCGATTGATCTTCTACCTGTACTCCCAGGACTAACTTTCCTTCAAACGTTGGAAATTTAGTTTACAAGAGGAGAAAACTGGTCACAACTGGGAAATGTGATTCTTAGATCTCTATCCCACAGCTGCCATTCCATACTGAAATCTGCTTAAATAATATTAATTGCATTTGTTGTTGAGAAAACAAAGTGCCCATGTTCACTTCTGTAAGGATAATTGTACTTAAATATTATGGTAAAAGTAGAGATAAAGGAACAAAAACTTGGAGGGATTTCAGCCCCTCATCATCAGATACATGTCAGTAATAAAATAAGGGAAAAAATCATAAACTTATAGAGTAAATGAGAAGGCCTTGTCAAAGCCACCAAATTCACACCACACAACTGGATATTTAGTGGTATTTTAGCAGCAAATTTTCTTTTTTTTCTAGTGCCCAGTTTTATTAGTTGAATTACAGAATATTATCTGAATCTATACCTGCCAATATCAAGTTATCTGTAAATAATTATCTTTAGATTAATATTTATGATAATAATATGTTGATAATTATATTTAGTTAATAATTCATTTAGTCACTGAACACCTGTGGGCCACTTACTCTAGCCAGCCAGAATAAGGGCATACACAAATATTGGAAATCAATTTCTTCTCTAAAGACAAATGTTTCACATTTATCTTTTTTGTCTACCTTCAATTTACTATGGAATAAACAGTTTGTTGTGATCTGCCCTTGAAAAAAAGAAGTATTATTTTTAAGGTGCACACAGAGTTTTTAAAAAAAACTTAACAGGCAAATTTTACCAACTATAACATAATTTTTATTTGATAAAGCACACAAAAAATACTCACGGATGACTAATTATGTGACTGAAATAAACAGACTTATTTTATCTCTTCTCTGAATATTTCCTCTTTCTTTACTTCTATTAAGCAATTTTCTACTGGTCGATGCAAGGATACAAAATCTGTTGTATTTAATTCTAGAAAGGCAAAAATGTTGTACAATTATATAAAGGAAATTAAAGGCAATGTCAAAATTAAGCATAATAAAAATGCTAGTTTATCACAAGCTATGAAAATCTTGTTCTGAAGTATGTAATTTTCTTTTCAGTTTTAGGGTTTTCTTGTAGCTTAATAATGTCCCATACTTCAGGTAAGAATGTCTTTTTCATCTCCTTAGTAGTGTTTTGCCTATAATTCCCCTGTAACTATGTACCTATTTCTAGAGAAAAGAGGATGGAAGAAGTGATCTATTAAGGCCTCTTCCAGGCCTATGAACATTTCTTTCTTGAAACTGAAAAAATGCAACTGAACCTGTAGAATCACACTGCATAAGCATGCCTGTCCTGTGTGTGGCGTATTTTACAGATCTTAGAATGAGAACGATGAAAACAAAATAAAAAATTAAGTAGGGCAAAGCTAAAATCGCCAGCTAATAATAGTGGTCCTGGATGAAGTGTGGAAATACAACAGGAGGAATCATCCTGTCAGTTAGCTCGACTGCAGCTATTTCAAGTAATTATAGCATGGATTGGTGGAGAGGGATCCCTCTTGGGGAGCTCAGAATAAGTCAATTATGGGGAATAACAATGGAAAGCCCCAGGTTCATCCCAAGAGGGCCACACAAGAAACAAGAAGAAAGGATAATCTCTACCCTTATTATGAGGTACTCACCCTGAATTACCTCTAGGTGGTTTTAGAAACAGCTTCTTGTTAGAAAAAAAATTGCTTTAAATTGTTATACTTGGGGTAATTTTCATTTATCTTTTTTCACCCTGAACATTCACAATGAATTTATGTATTGTTTTTTTTTACATGACAGCTCATAGTCTTGTGTTCTCTAAATTCATTGTTCCTGTTTTCTTATGGGTTCTCAGGCTTTACTGAATAATTTCTATTTTTGCATATTATATCATAAAATATAATACAGACCATGTTACTAGTATATTCATAATTAAAATTAATGGCCAAGATTCAATTAATAAGTTAATCTATTTGAACGTAAGAGACAATTGTCCAAGTGTCAATGTGTCTGGTAGATTGAATACTGTGGTTCTAGCTAGACCACAAGTTTGAGGGTCCAGATACCAGAATGTGCCTATCCTCACTGTAGTACAAGAAGTAGTGGAAGAAGTAGTGAGTTTGAAAGAAATAAACATAGAACTACAGCCATTCTTAGTGTACCATATACTAAATTTCAGTTATCAAAGACTTGGAACATAATGAACAAGATAAAATTACTAGATGCAATTTTATTTAACATACTTATCAGCCAGTTACTGCAAAGTTAACATACAGAGAACAACCCCAAAGCCTCAGTGTCATTAACTTCATGTTACTGAGGTCATCAGCTAGGCAAACTTGCTGGTCTTGGCAATAAAATCTGTATAATTGGCCAGTTGAGGATGCCCTTATCTGGGACGATGGTGGCACCTTGTCTCTTCTCTGCATGTGTCTTCTCTTCTACCAGGCAACCTTGAGCATCTTCTTATAATGATGCTTAAGAGGAACAAATAAAACCAGAAACACACAAGCACTTTTCAAGCTAACATCGCACTAGCCAAAGAAAGTGGTATGGATCGATCAAGGAATGGGGCAGCATCCCACAATTAAGATATGCTGTGTTTTTATTTTCATTCAGTTCCAAATACTTTTCTGATTTTTCTTTTTATATCTTCTTTGACCCATAAGTTATTTAGATGTGTGCTATTTTATTTTCAAATATTTATAGATGTTCCTAACACTTTTCTTTGAACCTGATTTGATACCACTCTTATAACTTCTATTCTTTTAAATTCATTGACACTTCTTTTATAACCCAGAATAAAATCTTAGTAAATGGTCAGGGTGCACAAGAAAAAAATGTATATTCTTCTGTTGTTGCAAGGAATGCTCTGTAAATATCAACAACCCCCCGCTGGTTGATAGTACGGAGCATTGTGCACTTCCCAATTTCATGTCTACTTCCTCTATCAATTACTAAGAGTTCTGAAATCCCACACGATGCCTGTGTACAACTGGCCCTTCAACTCTGTGGGTTTTGCATTCTCAGACTTCACCAATAGAGGATTGAAAATGTAGTTGTGCCTACAATGGTTGCATCTGTCCTGAACATACACAGAATTTTTTCTTGCCATTATTCCCTGAACAATACATTATGATAATTATTTATATACAACTTATACATATTAAATATCATAAGTAATATAGAAACAATTTAAAGTATATGGGAGGATATGCTTTGATTCTATGTAAATACTATACATTTCATAGAAGAGGCTTGAGCTTCTGTGGATTTTGGTATCCCGGTATCAGAAGGGTCCTGGAATTAATCCTCTGCAAATGCCATGGAATGACTATATTTGCTCATTTCTCCTTACACTTTTATCAGTTTTTGCTTCATGTATCTCTGTCAATGTAAACTCTATCATAAAGAACATTAAGATTTAAGATTATTGCATCCTCATGATTAATTGATCCCTTATTATTATGGAATTGTGCTCTTCATCAGGTCACTTTTTTGATCTGACATCTACTTCATCTTATATTAACATAGCCCTTTCAGCTTAGTCTTGACATGACACGTTGTTAGCATGATATGTCTTTATTAATCAATTTACTTTTAACCAATTGGTATCATTATATTTTAGATGGGCTTCTTGTACACAGTACATAACTACAGTTTGCCATTTTTCAATTCAATGTGAAAATGTTTACCTTTCAATTCAGATATGTATGAAACCCATTTACATTTATGTTATAATTTATGTGCTTAGGGGTATGTCTGTTATCCAACTACTTTCTGGTTGTCATATATGTCCTTTGTTCCCTTTATTTCTGCTTTCTTCTGGTTTGAGTACATTTTATTATTTAGCTTTCCTTGTTTTTATTAGCTATTACTCTTCCTTTTACTATTTTAGTGGTTGTTCTGAGGTTTATATTATACATTATAAACTTACCATAGTCTACTTTCAGATAACACTCTTATCAGTCCATGTACATCATAAAAAATTTATAATAATCTAATTCTATTTCTCTCCTATTATTCTTATCATACTTTTTTATTTTTTTATTAAATCACAGCTGTGTACATTAATGCGATCATGGGGCACCATACACTGGTTTTATAGACCATTTGACACATTTTCATCACAATGGTTAACATAGCCTTCCTGGCATTTTCTTAGTTATTGTGTTAAGACATTTATATTCTACATTTACTAAGTTTCACATGTACTCTTGTAAGATGCACCGCAGGTGTAATCCCACCAATCACCCTCCCTCCGCCCAGCTTCCCC
>CAUYPK010139494.1:0-24367 GCA_963574355.1 Loris lydekkerianus
AGAGAAGGAAGGGGGCAGGTGGGCAGACGGAGGATGATTGGTAGGATTTCACCTGCAGTGCATCTTACAAGGGTATATGTGAAACTCAGTAAATGTAGAATGTAAATGTCTTAACACAATAACTAAGAAAATGCCAGGAAGGCTATGTTAACCAGTGTGATGAAAATGTGTCAAACGGTCTATAAAACTAGTATATGGTGCCCCATGATCGCATTAATGTCCACAGCTAAGATTTAATAAAAAATAAATAAATAAAAATAAAATAAAATGTAGCAATTTAAATTTTATAAGCCATGCTTGGTTTTATTATTGAAACAATATAGAAAGAATAACTGAAAAAGGGTAGGGTTTACAACTTTGTGAAGTATTTCTATCAATAAATTGATCTTTTCATTTGTTTTGGTCATCTTTTGGTTCCAATGAAAGTATTTTTAAGTGTTCTTCAAATACCTCCCACATAATTGTTGATAAATTTTTTGCAGATATTTTATTATTTTGTTGAATTGTATATGATATTGTAATGTAAATTACATTTTATTTTATATCAAGTTATTTGTCAACTTGAAAACTATTGATTTCTGTATATTAATTTTGCATTTAATTATCTTACTCTGAGCCCTCATTCACTTGATAGTATTGGTGTAGTGGTTTTCCTGGTATTATCCAGGCATACTGATAGTTTTCTATCTTTCTTTCCAGTTATAACTACATTCTTTCCTTTATCTATTTTCATTGCCCACTTTAACAAATGTCCATATTTTGCTGTGAAACAAATTACAACACAATTTAGCAGCTTAAAACACGCACTTATTATCTTACAGTTCCTATGGGTCAGGAATTTGGGCATAGTTTAGCTGGGTTCTGAGCTGGGCCCTCTGCTGCTCAGATACTCATGTGGTTGGAATCAACATATTTTCCAGGGTGAACTACCATCTCATATAATGGATTGACTGGATTAGAATCCACTTCCAAGCTCACTGTTAAGATTGTCGGCAAGATCCAGCTACTCAGTGGCTGTTGGACTGAAGGCTTCCTTCAGTACGTTGCCTATTGGTTGGAGGTTACCCTCAGTTCCTTGCTATATGGGCCTCCCTAATATGGCAGCACACTTTATCAAAGACAGAGAGATAGAGAAATACAAAAAGACAGAGAGAGAGAGAAGTTACTGTCTTCTGTGTACTAATCTTGGTCTGTGTGTTCTCTTGGTTACAAGCAAATCAGTGGTTGTAACCAAGAGAACCTTGGTTAGCCCACATTCAATGGGAGGAGATTGCACACAGTCATGGATGCTAGGAGGAGAGATCATTGGGGTCCATCTTAAAGTCTATCTGCCACAACATTTAACAATACTACAAATAAGAGGTGATGAAAAATGTCAGTGTTACATTGAGAAAGTAAATATTTGTTACTCTAAACATTTTTTTGCAATTCAGATGGTTCCCTATTCTTTGCTTTTAATAAAATTGAAGGAGAATGTCATGGAATTGACTATTGTTAGATCCTTAAAAATAAATTTAGTTGATATAGTATAATGTAAGATTCGATTTGTAATTCAAGTTTTTAAAAATCTGAGTGGTGGGAGAAGAATCACTTAAGGTCAGGAGTTCAAGAACAGTCTGAGCAAGAGTCAGACCCTCATCTCTACAAAAAACAGAAAAATTAGCTGGGCATGGTAGCATCTGCCCATAGTCCCAGCTACTCTAAGACAGAAGAATGACTTGAACCCAGGAGTTAGAAGTTTCAGGGAGCTATGACAACACCACTGCACTCTAGCCAGAGAGACAGAACAAGACCCCACCTCAAATAAATAAATAAATTAATTAATTAAAATAATAAGCTGCACTATTCTAAAAACTTCTTTTTTACGCCTACTTATATAAATGAGGTTTATCAATGCTTTTCTCTAAAGAAAAAAATAGAAATCAAGCTGATGCTTAATCCTGCTTTGTTCTGACTAGAATATTTATCTGCAGATACATGTACTAATTAAAAACATAACTATATACATCTCTAGATATGCTATCTGATTTTAAAAAGGTTTAGATCTTTTATTTAATAACTATGTTTTAAATTGTAGTATATCTATGTTGTTTTATCCAGTGAATGTACTAATAACCATGATTCAACCAAAATAAATTTTCACATTTTTCTTAATTTTTAAATTTCGTTTTGTGTAATATGTATTTTTTACAGGAGTATGGTAGGATAATGAATTAAAGACTTGAAAATATTAAATATATTACATTAAAAAATATGAAGGGAGTGAAATGAAAATGTCAGTCCAAAGGAAAAAGAGACTGATACAAAATTTCCAACTGTTAAATAATAGTTTATCTGTGTATTTTTAAGTGAATTATCAAATGATTATGATATTTAGATTCCATTTAACACACTTAGAGTGATATAAGAAATTTACTTTAAAATGTTAGTATTTCTGCAACTGTTTAAACTTATTTAAAATGACTGGGGGGCAGTTATATACTTGTAAAAATTATTTTAGGTTGTGAGCAAAAAAACTGAAGAGCCTACTCCATGAGGAAGGGAATGGCACCAGCTGGGCTGCAGAGATGACCGAGAGGCATGCGGTGTTTGGGTTATCACAGATAGTTTTTGTGTCAATGGGATGTTGGATAGAGTTGAGGGAAGAGTCTGGAGACATAAAGTGTACGCCATGAAGGACCTTGTGTGCTGCACCTAAGAAATGTGGGACTTATCTGAATGGGTTGGGGACTCAGTGAAAGATTTTGATCTGAGAAGAAGCGTGATTGTATTTGCAGTCTGGAAAGAGCACTAACATAATACTTTGTAGTCAGGATTGAAGGGAGAGCACAGCAGCCAGCAATATTAGTCTACTGCAAAAATTCTGGGGAAAATTATGAGGCTCTGAGCAGAGACCAGGTTACACTGATTGTATTTGTTAGGTTAAGTCCCCCTTACAATCATGTCTTGCCCCTCAAAGGTGTAGCACACACAAAGACCCCACCACCTCCCTCCTTCTCTCTCTGCTCTTCCTTTCCCTCCCTCCTTCTTTTTCTCTCTGCTCTCCCCTTCCTCCACCCCCACCGTGTCATTAATTGTTGTTAATTGTCCTCATATCAAAACTCAGTACATAGGATTCATGGTTCTCCATTCTTGTGTTTCTTTACTAAGAATAATGTGTTCCACTTCCATCCAGGTCAATACAAATGCTATAAAGTCTCCATTTTTTTAATGGCTGAATAGTATTCCATGGTACTATTACCATAGTACATATACCACAGCTTGTTAAACCATTCCTGGGTTGGTGGGCATTTAGACTGTTTTCACATTTTCATGATTGTAAATTGAGCTGCAATAAACAGTCTAGTGCAAGTATCCTTATGATAAAAGGATTTTTTTCCTTCTGGATAGATGCCTAGTAATGGGATTGCAGGATCAAATAGAAGGTCTAGCTTGAGTTCATTGAGGGTTCTCCATCCTTCCTTGCAAAAAGGTTGTACTAGTTTGCAGTCCCACCAGCAGTGTAAAAGTATTGCCTTATCTCCACATCCATGCCAGCATCTGCAGTTTTGAGATTTTGTGATGTGGGCCATCCTCCCTGGAGTTAGATGGTATCTCAGGGTGGTTTTGATTTGCATTTCTCTAATAATTAGGGATGATGAGCATTTTTTCATGTTTGTTAGCCATTCATCTGTCTTCTTTAGCAAAGGTTCTATTCATGTCTCTTGCCCATCGATATATGGGAGTGTTGGCTTTTTTCATATGGATTAATTTGAGTTCTCTACAGTTTTCTACAGTTATTAAGCTTTTGTCTGATTCAAAATATGCAAATATCCTTTCCCTTTGGGTAGGTTGTCTATTTGCTTTGGTTGTTGTCTCCTTAGCTGTATGGAAACTTTTTAGTTTAATGAAGTCCCATTTGTTTGTTTTTGTTGTTGTTGCAATTGCCATGGCAATCTTCTTCATGAAGTCTTTCCCCAGGCCGATATCTTTCAGTGTTTTTCCTATGTCTTCTTTGAGGATTTCTATTGTTTCATGCCTTAAATTTATCCATGTCTATGTCTCTTTTTTTGTGCTAGTACCATGCTGTCTTGACCACTATGGCTTTGTAGTACAGCCTAAAATCTGGTATGCTGATGCCCCCGGCTTTGTTTACTAAAAACTTTGTATACTAAGAACTGCCTTAGCTATACGGGGTTTTTTTCTGGTTCCATATAAAACACAGAATCATTTTTTCCAAGTCTTGAAAGTATGAAGTTGGTATTTTAATAGGGATGGCATTGAATTGGTAGATTGCTTTGGGAAGTATAGACATTTTAACAATGTTGATTCTTCCCAACCATAAGCAGAGTATGTTCTTCCATTTATTAATATCGTCTACTATTTCCTTTCTTAAGATTTCATAATTTTCTTTATAGAGGTCCTCCACCTTTGTTAGGTATATTTCTAGGTATTTCATTTCCTTAGGGGCTATGATGAAGGGAGTTGTGTCCTTAATTAGCCTCTCATCTTGATTGTTATTGGTGTATACAAAGGCTACTGACTTGTGGACATTGATTTTATATCCTGAGACATTACTGTATTTTTTGATGACTTCCAGGAGTCTTGGAGTTGGGTCTTTGGGGTTCTCTAAGTATAAGATGATATTGTCAACAAAGAGGGAGCGTTTGACCTCCTCTGCTCCCATTTGGATGCTCTTTATTTCCTAGTCTTGCCTAATTGTATTGGCTAGAACATCCAGCACTATGTTGAATAGTAAAGGTGACAGAGGACAACCTTGTCTGGTTCCAGTTCTAAGAGGAAAAGCTTTCAGTTTTACTCCATTCAGTAAAATATTAGCTGTGGGTTTGTCATAGATAGCTTCAATTCGTTTAAGAAATATGTCATCTATGCCTCTACTCTTCAGTGTTCTAATTAGAAAAGAATGCTGGATTTTATCAAATGCTTTTTCTGCATCTAATGAGAAGATCATATGGTCTTTGTTTTTGCTTCTGTTAATATGGTGGATAACATTTATGGACTTGGATATATTATACCAGACTTGCATCCCTGGGATGAAAACTACTTGATCATGATGTATGACTTTTTTTGATGATAAGCTGTAATCTATTGGCTAGGATTTTGTTGATAATTTTTGCATTTATATTCATTAGTGAAATTGGTCTGAAATTCTCCTTTTTAGTTGGGTCTTTTCCTGGTTTTTATATCAGGGCAATGTTTGCTTTATAGAATGTTTTGGGGAAGATTTCTTCCTCCTCAATGTTTTGGAATAATTTCTGCAGTACAGTTATAAGCTCTTCCTTGAAGGTCTGATAGAATTCTGATGTGAAGCAATCTAGACCAGGGCATTTTTTTGTTGGGAGATTTTTTTATTGTTTCTTTAATCTCAGTGCTTGAAATTGGTCTGTTCAGGAGCTTTGTTTCTTCCTGGCTAAGTCTAGAGAGAGGGTATGATTCCAAATATTGATCCATTTCCTTCACATTGTCAAATCTCTGTGGCATCAGTTGTTATTTCCCCTTTATTATTTCTGATTGAGGTTACTAGAGATTTTACTTTTCTGTTTCTAGTTAGTTTGGCCAAAGGTTTATCTATTTTATTTGTTCTTTCAAAAACCCAACTCCTTGTTTCATTAATTTTCTGAATGACTCTTTTGTTTTTAATTTCATTGATCTCTGATTTACTTTTGAATAGTTCTTTTCTTCTGCTGAGTTTAGACTTAGATTGTTCTTCTTTTCCAATTCCATAAGATGGCTTGTGAGTTTGTTGATGCACTCTCTTTCTGTTTTTTCAATGTAGGCATCTAAGGCAATAAACTTTCATCTCAGAACTGCTTTTGCAGTGTCCTACAGGTTTGGGTAGCTAATGTCATCATTGTTGTTATGCTCAAGGAAGTTAATGATTTTCTGTTTTATTTCTTCCTGCACCCAACTGTCATTCAACAGAAGATTGTTTAATTTCCATGCCTTTGTGTGGAGTTGAACATTTTTGTTAGAGTTGAGTTCCACCTTTAGTGCCTTGTGGTCTGAAGAGAGACACGGTAAGATTTCAATTCTTTGCTTCTGTTGAGGTTTGTTTTGTCCTAGGATATGATCAATTTTGGAGAATGTTCCATGAGGCAATGAAAAGAATGTATATTCTTTATCTTTTGGATGGAGTGTTCTGCATGTGTCTATCAAGCACAGTTATTCTAGGGTCTCATTTAAGTCCCTTATATCTTCGTTTAATTTCTGTTTAGAGGATCTGTCCAGCTCTGTAAGAGGAATGTTAAAGTCCCCTGTTATTATGGTGTTATAGGATATCACATTGCTCAGACTGAGTAAGGTCTATTTCAAGAATCTGGGAGCATTTAAGTTGGGTGCATAAATATTTAGAATTGAAACATCTTCTCGTTGTATATTTTCTTGACCAATATAAAGTGACTATCTTTGTCTTTTTTTACTTTAGTTGCTTTAAATCCACATGTATCTGAAAATAAGATTGCAACTCCTCTTTTCTTCTGAATTCCATTTGCCTCAAAAAAATTGTCTTCCAACTCTCAACTCAGACATTTAATTTGTCTTTTGAAGCTAGGTGTGTTTCCTGCAGACTGCAAATGGATGGCTTGTGTGTATTTTTTAATCCAGTCAGCCAATCTATGCTTCTTCGGTGGGGAATTCAAGACATTAACATTTATTGAGGTAATTGATACATATGGTAGTGTTTTATTCATCTTATTTTGTGAGAGTCCATTACTTAGTTTTATCTTTTGTGGAGGTTAGGTTCTGTCCTTTAATTGTGGTGGTTAGGTTCTGTCCTTTAATTTCTGAGTTCTTACTTTGTGTTGATCCATTGTGATGGTCAGTGTGTAGAACAGGCTGAAGTATTTCCTGTAGAGCTGGTCTTGTTGTGGTGAATTTCCTCAATGTTTTCATATCAGTAAATGATTTGATTTCTCTGTCAATTTTAAAGCTTAGCTTAGCAGTATATAGAATTCTGGGCTAGAAATTGTTCTGTTTAAGTAGATTAAAGGTAAGTGACCATTGTCTTCTTGCTTGAAAAGTTTCATTAGAGAATTCTGCAGTCACCCTGATGGATTTGTCCCTGTAGGCCAACTGGCACTTACTCCTGGCAGCTTGAAGTTATCTTTTCTTTTGTCTTGACTTTTGACAGGTTCATCACAATATGTCTTGGAGAAGCTAGGTTAGAGTTGAGGTGACCTGGGGTCCAATATCCCTCTGAAAGGAGCATGTCAGAATCTTTGGTGATATTTGGGAAATTTTCATTTATAATATTCTCTAGTATAGCTTCCATTCGCCTGTGCATTCTTCTTCCCCTTCTGGGATTCCTATAACTCGTATGTCTGAATGCTTCATAAAGTTCCATAATTCTGTCAGTGAATGTTCAGCTTTCTCTCTCTTCTTTTCTGCCTCTTTAACTATCTGAGTTATCTTAAGAGCTTCATCCTCTACCTCTGAGATTCTTTCTTCTGCATGGTCTAATCTGTTGTTGATACTTTCTGTTGCATCTTTAAATTCCCTAATTAACTGCTTCAGTTCCTTCAGCTCTGCTATAGGATGCTATTCTTCATATCATTCATTTCTTATTTGATTCTGTTTTTGGATTTCCTTTTGGTTATTTTCCACTTTATCAGCAGTTTCCTTCATTGTTTCCATCATTTCCTTCATTGTGTTCATCCTCTGTATTCTAAATACCCTTTCTGTAACTTCTAACATTTCTTTATAGGTGGAATCCTCTGCAGTAGCTATCTCATGGTCCTGGGGTGGGGTGGGGGGGGGAGAGAGTTTGCTCTGGACTGGTTTTTCATGTTACCAGGATTTTTCTGCTGATTCCTCTTCATGAGTGTTTTCTTTTATCTGTTTCCTTGCCCTAATTTTCCTTTCACTTCCTCTTGCTCTTTAAGTTACTGTGACTCTGGACTAGGGTTACAATGAGTTGGCTGCTGGCGGGATTAGATGGAATGAACACACACAACCATTTGCCAGTTCTCCACTGTTTTTGTCCTCCTCATGGGGTCCAGAAGTCTCTTGCTGACTCCCTGTGTCCCCAAGAGGGATGTTTCTGGGCAGATCCCAAAATCCAGAGATGCTTGGAGTGTTCTCTTCCCACTCTCACTGTGCCCAGTTGCAAGAAAGCCGTTACTCAGCCACCATCTTGCTCCTCCTCAAATCATCTCACTCTTTTTCTTATTATTAATAGAAGAATTTAAGGCTATGAATGCTCATCTCAGCACAGCTTTAACTGTAATGAGATTTTTTGTTTTTGTTTTTCTTTGAGACAGGATCTTGCTCTGCTCCTAGGCTAGAGTACAGTGGTGTCATCATAGCTCCCTTCAACCTTCAACTCCTGGCTTCGAGTAATCTTCCTGCCTCAGCCTCCAGAGTAGCTGGTACTACAGGCACACACCACCATGCCCAGCCAATATTTCTGTTTTTTGTAGAGATGAGGTCTGACTATGTTGTTCAGGCTAGTCTCAAACTGCTGGCCTGAAGAAATTTTTCTGCTTCACCTTTTCAACGTGCTAAGATTACAGGAATAAAGCCTTATGGTGTTTTTATTTTCTCTGAATTCTCAAAATATTATATTTTGGTTTGTGTTTCTTCCTTAACCAAAATATTGTTGGAGACAGGTATGATGGCCATGGTGGTGTTTTTGAAATTTAGGAAAGATAGTCCTTCTGAGTTTCATTGTTGTTATTTTAATTTCTTTCTCATTCTTTCTTTTATTTGCATTATGGAATTTATTGAGGTTTTATTTGAGGGCTAAAATATGGTCCATTTTATTGAATCTTCCATAGCCATTTATATTCATGAGAATAATAGAATAATACATACCACTCACATGGATCTTTTATTCTAAGACCTTTATACCTTTATTTTCTGTCTACTTGCTCTATGGTGGGCTGAGAGAAGCAAATTAAAGCCATCTGCTGTTGAATTTTGCTTCATTTTCTTTCATATCCTATAATTTCTTTCTTTCTTTTCTTTTCTTTCTTTTTTTTTTTTTTTTCTGAGACAGAGTCTCACTATGCTGCCCTCAGTAGAGTGCTGTGGTGTTACAGCTCACAGCAAAACAGCTCAAACTCTTGGGCGTAAGCAATTCTCTTGCCTCAGCCTCCCAAGTAGCTGGGACTACAGGCACCCTTCACAACACCCGGCTATTTGTTTTATTTTTGTTGCAGTTGTTTAGCTGTTGTTTAGCTGGCCCGGGTCAGGTTTGAACCCACCACCTTTGGTGTATGTGGCTGACGCTGTAACCACTGTGCTATGGGCACCAAGCATTGTGATTTCTGTTTAATAAATATTAGCATATTAACATGAACAGACAGTGATTACTTTTGTATCAATTGCACACACATTATGTAAGGAGAACTCATCTCATTTCATACCTTTAGAAAATATTCTTATTTGATATTAAGACTGCGACCTTCCTTCCCTTTTTTTAGTGAAAGGGAACATTTTTCAGCTATCACTTTTATTCATTTTATCCAGAAAGCATTCAATCTTTATGAATCACTCTGTTCTAAATGTTTCTCTTGTATTCAGTTGGCTTTGTGATATAACTTGAAAAATTTTTCTTTTAACAGGTTAATTGAGCCCATTTACACTTAGTAATATAATAAATACAATTGGCCTTTGTTCTGTTATTATTAAATGTAGGTGTTCTCTGCATTTTTAAGTTTTGTAGTTTGTGTTCTATTTAGTTTTTGTGTGTATTTCTTCTTCAGAAGGTTTGTGAGAAGGTTAGAGTTATACCTGGTCTATAACCTGTCTCTCCCTCTTTGGGGAAGCCTGGGGTAGTTTTGCCTCTGGCCAGAACTCTTACAAATATTGACTGTTGGAATTTACTAACTTAAACAGAAATTTAAGTGTTGCAGTTTCTTTGTACTCGGTTATTGCTTTTTATTTTCCTCTTTTTCTTTTTGACAGCTCACATGTTATCTCCTCCCTTGGGCCCTTGCCTTTCTACTTGGTAATTTTCCTTCATATTGGCAATTTCTTACAGGAGTTTTTTGCTTTAGCTCATGGCAAAATATTGAGTTACAATGTTTATCTTCTGTGTTGTAAATTTTGGTGTTTTGTTTTTTTTTTTTTCTTCCTGTTCCTGTACCAGGAGAGGTTCAGGAAACTTTAAAGTTCTCTCATAGTACTTTGTTATGAAAACACACGGGCTCTGTGAACCAGGACCATCCAGCAGAAAATAATTGTACTAGGCACTTCTTCCTGGAACTGCCTGTCTTTGATGAATGAATTCCAGGAAAATGTGATCAACAGTTCCTCATTAGAGACCTGAGTATTGATTATTTATAATGGAGCTTTTTATCAATGTGACAAATAAATGCAAAGGCCCTGAGGACTACAACTGCCAAAACTCTTTCCCTTTCTCCTGATTCGAGAGTTGATTTTGTATCACAACATATGGATAAGTTCCGGGAAGTTCACTTCTTCATTGGGAGCATTAATTACAAATCACACAACAGAAAGTTCATTGTAAAAGTACTTTGCATGTGAGGTATTTTGGCTTAGTGGTTGAAAGAAAATTCAGTTTCAAATCATCTGCCTTCCCTCTCTTTAGCTGTGTGACCTCTTTGTACACCATGGAATATTATGCAGCCTTAAGGAAAGATGGAGACTTTACCTCTTTCATGTTTACATGGATGGAGCTGAAACATATTCTTCTTAGTAAAGTATTTCAAGAAAGGAAGAAAAAGTATCCAATGTACTCATCCCTACTATAAAACTAATTTAGGGCTTTCACATGAAAGCTATAACCCAGTTATAACCTAAGAATAGGGGGGAGGGGGAGGGGGAAAGGGCGGGGAAGGGAGAGGGGGACGGAGGGAGGGTGATTGGTGGGATTTCACCTGTGGTGCATCTTACAAGGGTATATCTGAACCTTAGTAAATGTAGAATGTAAATGTCTTAACACAATAACTAAGAAAATGCCAGGAAGGCTATGTTAACCAGTGTGATGAAAATGTGTCAAACGGTCTATGAAACTAGTGTATGGTGCCTCATGATAGCATTAATGTACACAGCTATGATTTAATAATAATAAAAAAAAAACTTCATTTGTAAAACAGGAATAGTTGACCCACCTCAGGGTATTGACGAGAGGATTGAAAGAGATTATGTATATAAAGATCTTGGAACACTACCTGGTGTGTACTAAATGTCAATAAAAACAGCAAATATTATTATTTACATTGGTTAAAACAAATATTAATTTGTGAAAATAAGAAAACTCAATGAATTTTTCTTTTAAATTCTCAGGCTCAATTTCTGCAACATTATTTAATAATCATCAACATTTTACCTGTTGAATTTTATTTCATTGCATTAGAATTCTATTTCAGGGTACAAGGAACTAACCAAGGTTAGGGCAGTATTCCTGAATAGAGCAACCAGAAAAAAAATAAATAAGTAAAATATAGAAACCTTCTATTTGATGTACTGCATGTTTTTCTGGCATTCTTTGCCTGATAAATTGTGTTGAATTTTAAAATTATATCTTTCCACTGATGTTGGGTCAGCTATTTATCATTTTTCTCAACTTTGAATTAGTTGGATTTTCCTGACTGTGTTTGCATGTAGTGAATACTTGTGTTTGCAGGTGGTGGAAGCTTTTGTTGTTTAGGGATTTTATTGGTTGGTTGATTTTGGTGTTTTCTCAGATTTTTCATTGCCTTCCCTCTCCCCTCCCACATAGTTTCTACACATTCTTCACAGTGTCTCCCCAGGCCCTTCTGCTCTTAAACTCACTTCTGAGTTTATCTACAGAAAGTATATTTTTGAAATTCACTGTCATTAGGCCACCCTTCTACTCACTTCTCTCAAGCAGCTCCTGAGCTTATTGTAAACGCTTTGGGCAGTCATAATTTTTGAAACTTAGATCTTATCTGTCTCTAGTTTTGCTGAAAGGATGTTTAATAGATTCTCCCCTCATTTGTTGCTTTCTTATGACATACTAGAGGAGAAGGAGATTTCTGTATCACACAAACATATTTGTATTGGAGTTCCAGGTATATTTCTTTTCCAGAAGTCCTTTAGCAGAAAACAAATTATGATGTTTTCATCAAGGAGTTCGCTTTGCCATTAGGAAGAGAACAAAAATAATACACACCTCCCCATTTCCCTTCACTTGAAAATGGGCAGGCTTTTTTCTGAATATAAACCAAGTCTTGCTCTTAGAACTAGGCTTCCATACCCTACCAATTTTCCTGGACTTTGCCTTCTTTATTGATATGTCTCAGAGATTATTCAGTAAGAACAAGCAGTTTTCATGCATCTTTCAAACATTACATATTATTCCATTGTATGAATTTCCAATAATTAACATGACAAATTTTATTAATAAAATTCACCTCCAGAAATCTTTATTCAAGTTTGAACGTAGAAAGGAATGCATTAAGCAGAGATGAATAACATTTAAAGATAAATGAGAAAGACCTTGTACTTAATGTTCTAACTCTACAAATGTTTATTAATATGGTAATTTGTATTTGCTTTGTCTTTGTAGAAAAAATTCCTAACCAGAATTCCAGGTAAGTATTGATGCCTATATTCCCTAGTCATCAACATCTGTAATGTGCCTCCTCGCAAGAAGGACCTCAGGTCAACCTTATTACAATCCTAGGAATACCTACATAGAAGAGAACAATATCCAAGGTGTAGCCTAAGACCTACAAAATGTTGGCAAATGTTACCCAAATGTAGATCTTTCTTCAAAACCAAAACAACATATTATCTTTCCATTTTCTCTTCAAGTTGGGTATAGAAAAAACAGGTGTCATTTTACACTTTGTCACTTTTCTACTACATTCTTTGTCTTTAGGAAGAGAGTCTGGTTTTAGAAATGAGTTGGTCCTGGCTTTCAACATTGAAGAAAGCCTTTGCTGGAACAAGCCTTTTTATTTTCCAAAAGATTAACCTCAGAACATTTGAGCAGTGTTGCCAGTGGGCCTCAGGAAATTTCTGGATCAAGAGGTACCCAGTTGAAAGACATCCTCCCAGTTCAAAACACATAAAACTAAGGCTGGAAATTGAGGATCCCACCTTACCTATGAATCATTGAGTTGAAATGAGGAAGAAGAGCTGTGGTCAGTGTCTGGAGTCAGACAAGTTGACAAAATACAGAGAACCCTAGGGGGTGGCAGCTCAGTATGGAAGTCAAGGCTACTAGATTCAAATCCCTGCCTTGCCTCTAACTAAATATGGGATCTTGGCCAAATTATTAATGTCTCAGGGCTGATATATGTTTTTCTTCTATAAAATATGGATAATAAAGCTATGTATCTCAAAGTTGTTGTGAAAATAAAACATATCAAGAGGATTTAGTTCAGTGTATGGCATGCAGTAAGCACTCGGTAAATGGTGGCTGTCTTGTATTAAGGTGGATGAGAATGATGATGGAGTAAAGATGCAGCAATCAGGATCCAGCACAACCAGGAGCCTTGCCAGAAAGGGTTGAGAACCACAGCTTTGATCAATATAGAGATTCCCATCTGAAGCTGTGGCCTGTGACCTTTGGTTTTGCCCCACCTGGATTTGAAGGGCCCAAATGTGGAGTGGCTTGGGTTATCCCACTTTGCCTACAATGCCCTGCAACTCACCAAATGTCCATCACTGGCCAGCAGCATGTAGAAGCATCCTAGCATTGACATGGGAAGAGAACAGCACAGCATCAGGGGAGGTACCTGCCAGCCCTGTGAGGAACATCAGGCAATTTCACTTCATTGAGTTCCTAGGAAATAAGGGCTGAGGAGTAGAATTTGCACAGATGTCAGAATTGCAGGTCCTCTGAGTGTCACTTGTGTGAATTTGGGGTAGATCTCTAAACCTTATTCTTTCTCTCATCTGTAAGAATACTATGAATAAATAACATGGTACCTTATGAAATACTTAATAGGTACAGTAATGTCGATCTTTAACACATGTCATTGGAAGGAGGAAAATGGTATTTCTATGATCTGTGCTAATAGGCAAGTGACTAAGCTGGGCATAGGAACAATTAAGTTTATTCCAAAATTCATTCTTGCAACCAGCCTTGTTGGTTGTGACTAAACACTTAACAGTGTCATGTGTGTGGTGTTGGTTCTGGTGCTGTGAAGTACTTTTAAGAGCCTGTGAGTAAGTGTACGCTCCATCCAGTTGGGCCTCCCTCAGCCATTATGCTCCAGGGGCTGCTCCCATTCCCTCAGCCTTATCCCCTGTCCACAGAGGGCTGCTCTCAGCCACAGCTAGGAACATTTTGCTCCTCCCTATGCCAGGTGTCCCTCACAGCCTCCATCACCGGTTACCATTGCCTTATGTTATGGTTCCTGGTTCACCATGGGTGGTTGTACTTGCACCCTCTTTGGTGCTGAGCTTTCAGTACTCTATGTTGAAGCCTCCTCCAGAACTTTACCATGGCCATAGCAACAACAAACATACATGCCAGCCTTGCAGGGAAAGCCTGGCTCCATAGATGTGACCTCATCTCCCACTTTGCCCCTACACCCTCTGCACTCCACCTGTGCTGAGCCACTGGGAGCCCTCAACCATGCTCCTGCATAGCCATACACAGAATCACCTCAGCTTGCAATTTCTGGTCCCTGGGAAATAAAGGGATGTAGTAGATGGGTCTTTGTGTCATTTGCAGGTAAGGACATTAACTCCAAATCCAACAGGTAAAGTTCTACTCTTTTAACAATTGGACCTCATTCCCTCCTCAATTCTTTCCTGGACTTTTAGAGTAGCCTCTTAAATGTTTTTCCTGCCAGTCTCTTCCCACTCGAATCTATCCCCACAGCCTCCAGAATGATCTAACGTACTAAACTTTTCTTAGTGATGGAAACCATTCTGATCACTGTGTCCAGAATTGCAGTTTCCAGCTCTGCTTCTTTGAAAGGCTCAAGAAAAGTTATTTACCCTCTCTGGGACTTGGTTTCTTCACTTGCACATTGCTCATGTTGGACTGTATCAGCTCTACTATCTGTACTTGTTCTATAGGTATGGGATACCCAGGAGTCATTTTATAACCTTTGCTGTCATACAGTCTCAGATGATGCATGGGGCATGTTACACTTCAAAATTTCACCTGCTCTTATTAGAAACTATGAAAACATTCTGTATAAAATTAATGTTAGTGAATAATTAATTCAGGCAAAATGCTTTTTGGTATATAAGGAAATAGAGATTTCCCATAGGCAAGATGGGAAATGAGGCATATGGTGTGCTTGCATCTTGGGATAGAAGCCCTCAGGGATTACAATTCATTTAGAGTAGAAAGGCTTCTAGCAGAAGACAGCCAGAATCTCAGCATCCAGGACAAGCCACTGCCTGGGACCTAGAGAGAGTAAAGGGTTGATGTACACAAAGTTCAGAGAGTAATGATGTGTTAGTCCATCTTGCATTGCTAGAAAGGAAATACCTGAAGGTGGGTAATTTATAAAGAAAAGAGATTTATTTTGCTCATGGCTCTGCAGACCATACAACACCAGCATCTGCCTCTGGTGAGGGCTTCAGGGAGCTTCCAATACACGTGGAAGGTGAGAGGAGAGCAGGTGTGTCTCATGGAGAGAGAGAGCAAGAGAGTGAGGAGATGATGCTAGGCTCTTTTAAACAACCAGCTGTCAGAGGAGCTAATAAAGCAGGAATACCCTCATTCTCCCAGGAGGGCACCAAGCCATGCATGAGGGATCTGCCCCCATAACCCAAACACCTCCCACCAGGCCCCACATTCAACACTGGGGATCACATTTCAACACAAGATTTGGAGGGGCATTTATCCATGCCATATCAGATGTCAAGATCCAGGAAGAAGCAGAACAGCATCAAAAACTTATATGATAAAAGTAAGGAAGCAAAGCCAGAGAAGTAGAAGAGGGTTCAGCAGAGATGAATGAATTGTGTGGGGAACATTATTTTAACTATGGGCTCACCAGCCTGTGACTATAGAAATTAAGTAACATTTATTTCTGTGCTCCCAAAATGACTTCAAGTCCCCAACCTGTGAGAAGAAAAATTTGAACTCTTCAAAATATTCCGAAGTTTTTTCTGGATGTTCACAATGAGGCTGACAATCAAAGCTGCCCCAGTAATTATTAATACTATCAAAGTCTGCATTTTCTTCTCAAGTCGACATTCACCATCTGTAAGTGCCAGAAGTCTCACCAAGGCCTTTGTTTCTCCTGCTTATTGACCATATGGAAATAGACCCTCCTGAATTTTTTTACATTCGTCCAGGCAATAGGTTTTCAATGCTGTCCAGAGTAGGATCTCCCAGATCCCCACAGATTACTTGTAGTGATTTAAAAAGCCAGTAAAGAAGGGATGCTCTTCCTTTTTGCCCTTTCTCTAGAGCAGTGTTTTTCAACTTTTTTATCTCATGGCACAGTTGAACCTATAGTTAACCTTCCATGGCACACTTACATTACATTGATCAAAGAAAACAGTAAAAAAAAAAAAAAAAAAAAAAAAGAAAGAAAGAATATACTGACTGTGCTTTGAACTTCCTTTGAAAATAATTTAATTAATGACCTTTGAAATTTTTCTCAGGAAACCCAAGATCCTCTCCTGGCACAGTGGCTGAAAATCACTGCTCTAGTGGAGATCACCTTTTCTCCATAAATGTTAAAACAAGGACAGCCACTTGTTTAGAGCAGGGGACTGTCTTGAACACTATCAATTTCAACTCGTAAGTCCCCATTCTCACAGTGACACCAAGTGGAAAAACAGAGCAGATGACTAAGCAAGGTGGGTCTGTGTTGTCCACCAGTCCTCAGGGGGTGACACTGACCATCGCAGGGCTAGATCTCTCGGGCACTGTTCAGGTCTCGTGCGGGTGGCCACCCCAGTGCCCTGCCTCCTGTGTGCCTTCCAGTTCCCACCTCCCCCATGCAGTCACGGACGGTCCCACAGCGCCACTCACTTGCCTGAATCAGGCCCCCTGTTAACCTTCGGGGAAAGGTGTGGCTTCCTGGTTGTGTACATTTGTACTGTGCCATTCTGTGTCAATGATAAACCTGTTCTTAGCTGATTTTCTTCCAGTTTTGTGTAAATCTCATGGATTTTACAAGGGACCAGAAATTATTTCAGGCACCAATTGGTGTAAAACTGGCAACTTTCTCACTAATTTCATTATACATTTAGTTTTTATAGACATCAACTGGCATTATAATGATTCCACTTGATTTTTGTACATGTGGTTGTTTTTAGTGCGTGTTTTTTTCCTTAGATATTTACGGTCAACTTATCCCTCAGTATTTTACTTTTTCTTTCTTCACTTCTTTCCTATACTTCCTTTAAAATCTCCTATACTTTCCTATACTTCTTTTAAAATCTCTTTAGGAGGAGAAACTCAGTTAAAATGTGTATTTTTATGGTGAATTGTGGCTTTATCTTTCTCTCGTTACTTTTTAAACTAGGTTTGATATTTCCCCTCCAGCAGCATAGTTTTTTTCTATTCGATGCTGCCTACTCGAGGTTTTCTGCCTATCATCACTGACCACTTAACTAACAATTTCTGACATCTGTAAGATTTTCTCCGCTTGGAGTGAGTCATGGTGAGCCCTGTGGTGGGTGGAGAACCTGGTTCTGCTTTGTCATCTGAGGCACACAGACACATGGTAATAAATATAGCATGGCAAGAGGTTGGGCATGGGCCCTTGCACAGTGTAAATTGTTGGGTAAGTGGCGACAAACACCACAATGTAACTTGCAATATTACATATCTATTGCCCAAGCGTGGGTAATAGATAGAGTGGCTTTCCAAGGGAGAGGGAGGCCTATACTGCAACCCCTGCTAGAAGCAATGAGGAAAAATTGTAACTTTCTGCTGAAAAGAGGAGAGAATCAACTCTTAAAGTTCCTTCCAAGCATCCCCAGAAATCCTGATTCTCTCCAATCTACTCGCATCCTTTTGTAGCAAATAAATCCCATTTCATAAGGAGCTTTAATACTGTAATAACGTCCTATGATGTCCACTTTTGATTATGTTGTGTTACAGGACAATACCTTGCATTTTCAAACTGTTGCTCATAAAAACTTAAATGCAGGGACTCACATAATTTGGGTTAATCACTACATACAGCTTTTTCAGTACACAATTTCAGAAATTAAGGGGTTTTTTTCGGGCAATTCTATTTTGCATTATTATGGACTTAAGACTTTAAGTCCATATTTTTTTAAGGGTTTTTTTCAGGCAATTCTTTTTTGCATTATTATGGACTTAAGACTTTAAGTCCATATTTTTTAAGACACTATATAGACAAAGCTATATATTGTCATTCTGATGCCGTAATGCAACCTTGCTTTCTTTCAGCATCTGGAATTCACAGACTCATTCTGATTCTTTTCCTTGCCTTGAGATATGGAATCAAATATCCTGCTAACGGTGCTAGTTCTTTTTCTCAGAGAATTGCTTTAGAAGTCACAAGCACTAGTTCTACAATAAGCCTGTCCTACATTTGAACTAGAATTTGGAAGGATGATAGCAACAATATTCAACAGCATAAACCACTGTAGGGACAGAACAGATAAAGCCTCCTTTCAAAAATAGTCCATGGATTCAGATTGACATTTCTGGTTCACCTCTATTTTAATAAGTTCTTTTGCTTTACTCTAATTAAGAGAGTTTATTAGTCCAATTTTTCAACTTTTGAGCAACTAATTTTTCTTTTTTTATTGATGTTAACAACCACAGAAAGATATATATTATCATACCAAATCATAGGCCTAAATTTCAGTGCTGCTAGTCCAAAATTCAGGTGATGCCACATCTTTTCTTCTTTCTTGACCCTTAGCTCAGCCATCCAGAAATCAGCCTCTCTTGTTCCAGGTCCTATCAATTCTTTATTTGTCATCACCTTAGCATGAATATCTGAAAGGGACGAAGCCCCAGCCTCCATTTAGGGGAGCACCAAAGAAACTAAGAGCTCATAACCTCTGATACATAGATAGCTTGTTTGCTTAGTAAAAGATAATAAAAAGTGAGTGTGGTCAAATAGACTTCTCAAAGTTTAAAAAAAACTTCTCTGCCAATTTTTTGCATTTGAGCTACCCAATTTGAATTTATTTTATAGCCACTCCCTTTATATTTTTCTCTTACTAGTGTCTTTGTATATCTATAGAGCATAGAGGCTCAGGAGTATATGCAGTGGCACACTGGCTTTGGCCTGCGCTGATGGATAAGAGCCAGCTAAACACATCTCTTCCCAATTCTCTGGTCATTGCTTGAAGTCAGCATAGTGGAAATATTTATACCATTGAAATAAGCAGACACTGTAAATCAGAACTTTTTACCCCGAGACCCAGCTGTTAAGCATTTACCATGACAACTCTGAATACATATCTCATTTTTCCCAAAACCACCCAAAATATCAGAACATAAAAGTCAAATATTAACATCCAGAATTATCAGAGTCATATGTCAGACAAAAAGTTTACATAGAATAGCACTGGGGCCTTTATATCGTTTCTATAATAGATACTAAGTAGTTCTCCCCAGAACCAATTCTCTTAAAAGATAAAAAATAATAATTGAATTGTAGCACATTTTAGTTATAAAATCCAAGGCACATTACATTTAGCTATCCACCAGTTTCAGGTAAATTCCAGATATTTTGATGCATCCCCCAGAAGGCTTTATTTCCATAACAAACAGCGAATTCAGTAATTTCTGGTTATTAACATTTCTGGGCTAACATACAACTTTTTCATGAATTAATACACACCATGCTTTCCCCTCCCCATCATTTCACAGTAAATATGTGTCTTTCAGCAAGCTCTAAGTATGGGTCTGGCTGTGCCAAAATCTAAAACAGGCTCAACGAATGTTAAATTTTCTTAGTGGGCCTGCACCAGTAATTTATTCTAACTCACCAGAAGTCTGTTGCATACTCCGCCACCACCACCCTGTGCCCCACTGTGTTATTCCCAGGAATGTAATGGCCTCAGAAAGTTCATAATTGGAAATTGTTCATAGTAGAGGTTCTCTTGTTGTTCATTTAGCACCTGAATTTAGGCAAGAGAAATAGTTCTACCTGAAGATTACACGTAGTTACATTCTCCTGCCTTCTTATTGGCACTTCCACAGAGAGCTGTGGTCTCCCCAAATGAGAAAGCCAGGATGCTCTGGCCTCACCCTCGGGCTGCCTTGGACAGTACTTGGCCTCTTTCTCGATGTCTGGTATTTGGAGCCATACCTCATCTGAGTCTACCTCTTCTTCCCCCTATTCGTTAGCATTCCCTCTTACCCCAACCCCACACCTCAAATTTGAACAATACTTGCTCTGACTTTGCCCCCATATTTTTACTCAAGTCAAAACTAACTAGGTCTTGTTGTAGCTTTGGGCAGCTGAGACTGTGTAGCCACACCAGCTCCTGGCACAAGACTGCTCTTGATGCTCTCTCTCTCCTCTACCCTGAGTTTCCCTCTATCCTCATACTGTCCATTTTACATTCCTCCACATTCTACAACATTCTATTTTCTTCTACTGGTTTCCTTACATATTACTAAAGGAAGGCTTAGGGGATAAGGGTGTATTCCAACAATGTTCCTTTTCTCCCCATGTCAGAAATCATTAGAAGCCACAATCCCAAGTTCAGACCCAAAATTGACCCAAAACAAATATTTTTGTTTTCTAAGATGTGTAACCTTGAAAACACCCCAGATTTTTAATCAGTTTCCCATATATTTCTGCAAATATGCCTCAAGCTAATATTGTTAACCATTTCTATATAGTTTTCATTTTTCTGTTATTTTTTCAAACCTGTAGTTATTTTAAATCTTCTTGTTTTATTTGTCTTATTTTAAATCTTTTAATCTTCCTCTTTCCAAGAGGATGGATTTTTTTTATTTTCTTTTACTTTGTTGTCTTTTACTATTGTCTCTAAAGAAAGTGTGAGAAAAAATATAATTAAAAAAAAAAGAAAGCGTGAGACCTTATGGCTTCTGCTTATCGGGCAATATGCAAGATAAGCATTGTAGGTTGTTAAAATTTATGCATCAGACATTATATTTCTCTTTTCATTTACTATTTGCTTTTTATATTCCTCACTTTATTCTCCAAATTAATGTACCTGATGTGGGCTTATCTGATTTATTTAACTGGTATTAAGGACTTTTTTTTCACACACAGAGACTCCACATCCCTCTCCTACTTTCTCTCTCTCCCCTCCCCCATGTAAAGGATTTTATTTATGAATATGCTACAATTGATTTACTCATTCTCCTATTGTTGGACATTTTGGTTAATTTCTTTCTATCTCTTCCTTTTTTATTCAATGCCAAACAATGATTTATTGAGCAGATTTATGGGTATCTCCTTTTTCTATAAATGCAAATTTTCTCTAAGATGGAGACCTAAAATCATAATTGCTTGATCACAGGTTACACAATATCCTGCTTTTCTTGTATCCCTAGATTGCAGTCCAAACATGTTATGATAGTTTAGAAATTCTCTTGTAGCTTATGAGAATTTTTCCCACATTCTTGCCAATACTTGATAATTTTTTTTATTTTTGCCATTTTGATGGTTGTGCAACAATAACTTTTTTTTTTTTTGGATGTCCCTGGAGAAAGGTATACATCTTCAGATTGAAGAAACTTGAGTCCTGAGCAGAATAAATAAAAATAAATCATCATAATGCACCATCAGAATACCAGTAACAATGGCAAAAATCTTAAAAGTAACCAAAGGGAAAATACAGTTTACTTACCATTTCAGGATAAGTGGACTGATGGAAAATCTCTCATTGAAAGTTATAGAGGTTGGCAGACAATAGGATGATATCTTCAAAGTGCTGAGAGGAGGAAAAACCTGTCAAACTGCAATTCTATATGAATCTGTTCAACCCACGGTTATGCTTTCAGTGGTGTCTCTCTGGATCCCCAGTTGGCTTTCCCTCCTTCAGAAATAGATACTGCTCATTGAACAAAGATGTGAGTAGGTATCTGAAGCTTGGCAAATTCTGGAACTTTATGCCCCAAGTCACATGACTGGTTCAGGGAATAGGCACATAAACAAAGTGAGAAAGAGCTTTGGACACTTTCAACTCTTAGACCCGGTTAACCCCACCCTCTTCTGCTTTGGAAATACCTCTTCTTTATTTCTGTCCCTGAAGTCTGAGATTCTTGAGGGGAATATTTTCTTGAGATTTAGAAAGGGAGGAGATAGGAGGACAAATGGGATTCAGAGAAAATGAAAGAAAGACAGAGAAAAGCAAGTTAATAGGTTCTAATTAGAGTTCATTTTTTAACTTACTGGAGGTGGAAGGATAGTAAAGGGCAGAAGAAGTGTGTAGCCAAGCTCTGTGACAGATGGGAAATAGAGGCAACCACAAAAAGCACTAGATAAAAGCATTACCCATTGGTGGATGAACTTTTGTAGGCCCATCTACCAACAATTTTCTAGTTCAAGAAATAGAGCAACTCAATTTCTCTGTGTCCACTCCCACCACAAACATAGAAACCATGTGGACTTAAGCACCCATGTGTTATACATCTATGTTCTTTTTCTTCAAACTATGGCACCATAGTCCATTTAAATTGCAGACTTTCAGAACTAGAAAGTTTATTAAAGACCATTTAATCCAAACCCTTCATTGCATAGATGTGTGAATCAAATATAAAGGATGAATGTTTGGAATAACATAGCTAGTCAGTGACATATCTAGGGGTGGAACCTGATTTCTGAACTCCTAAGTCACCTCTACTCTCCTGTGCCATACTATCTCTGCATCCATATGAATTAAAACCTTGCCATTGTAACTGAAGACCCCACAGACTGGGTTGGGTGCGGTTGGCCATTGTAATGGCGTATTACTATCACACTGGCATAATAGTCAAATAGAATGGGGGGAAGATAGCTAAAACCAAATGTGTGTTACCAAGAATTTGGAGTAGACTCTGCTCATAGTCTAAACTCTTCTTAAGTTTGCACTTAGCACTTTCAAACACCCCGACATACACAAATTTAACTTCAGAAAATGAAGCCTTCAATGGGCAGTAGAGCAGAAAGAAATCACAATCCATATGATAAAACTTATTGAGAGGTAAACATGAAGTCTTCTCTGTTCTTTTTTCAAGGTCTTTCGCTTTATATGTCTTATTCCTCAGTGGTCTCTCCCTTCTGTCCCCCCCACCCCCACCATGACTTGAATAATTCCCTTCCTTTGTCCAGAGCCCTTTGGCTCTATGTCAGAATTGTAATGCCATTTGGCAAGGCAAAAGTGTTTTGGTTTGCCAAATATGTCATGTTTCTCAGCCTGCCCCACTCAGGAAGCTCAGTTGCAAGCATAGTACATTCCAGAGTATGAAATTAACACATCCTTTTCTCAACACTGTGTGGATCCCAGTACTGTTCTGTATCAATAATAGACTGGCTATACTCCTCTTGATCACAATAGTCATTTTCCTGGAGTTCTGTACAACCTAACACAGGTAAATCAAGCTCTGTCAACAAGCACCCTTTATTTATTATTATTATTTTTTTAAGAGACAAAGTTTCACTTTCTCGGCCTCAGTAGAGTGCTATACCATCACAGCTCACCGCAACCTCCAGCTCTTGAGCTTAGGTCTTGCCTCAACCTCCCGAGTAGCTGGGACTACAGGCGCCTGCCACAACACCCAGCTATTTTTATTTTTTATTGCAGTTTGGCCAGGGCTGGATTTGAACCCGCCACCCTTGGTATATGGGGCTGGCACCCTACTCACTGAGCCATAGATGCCACCCAACAAACACCCTTTAAAATATTGCCTATAATCCTAGCACTCTGGGAGGCTGAGGAGGGAAGATCACTGGAGCTTGGGAGTTTGAGATTGCTGTGAGCGAGGCTGACTCCATGGCACTTAGCCTGAGGCAACAGAGTGAGACTCCCTCTCAAAAAAAAAAAAAAAAGCCTGTGAAAGCTTATTTCCATCTAGGTGCACTAAACCTTTAGATTCTAAAATTATTTCTCCCTTGGTTAGCGTAATATCTCTGTGGATAAAGCAAGGCAGGCATCATTATTCCATTTCCACAAACCGAGGCACAGATGGGTTAAATGAGTTGGTTAAAGTTATATAGTTAATGAAAAAAAATATGCCCCAACCCAGTTTTTTTTTTTTTTTAACATAACTCTTCCCCATTTTCCTGAATTTTTTTGAGCCACTACTTTCAGAATGCCAATAGTTGCAAAACTTACTAATCAATTATATTTGCTCTTATGTGAAGGTATTAAATTTGGCAAAATAGCTATGATTCAGACTGCAAGAAGATATACGAAGAAAATCAAGGGTATGTTTAGATATCAGATAATTTTTGAAAAATCAAGATATATATTAAGTTAGATTATACTGAGAGGCTAATATATTCAAATGAAATCTTACTTTATAAATATCAACTGTGGATAAGCCTAAATAGAAATA
>CAUYPK010139497.1:0-10950 GCA_963574355.1 Loris lydekkerianus
AAATCGGGACTCTTACGCCCCACGACCAAATTAAACTCAAAAACATTTTTTTAAATAAAAAAAAAAAAAAAAAAAAAAAAAAAAAAAAAAAAAAAGACCTGTGGAGCCAGTAGCAATCTACTGGGGAAAAGGAAATTATGAGTGGTGAGAGATAAAGAGACAGGGCACACAGAATAGAGTTTTCAAAGGTAGGCACAGGGGTTCTGCTGCTAGCTTGTGGGGCTTCAGCGAGGGGCTGAGTGTTTGTTCCACCCAGCTTTTATTGAAGACTATTTCTTCATTTAACTGAGAAGATAAGCTAAGGAAAGGAGTAAAACGTCAGCAGTTTCTTTGAGTGAGCATGTTAGTTCTTATTTTATCTATAATCATTAACTTTAAGGATATGGGCAGCCTTGAGAAATCCGAAACCTGAATCTTGTGTGTGGACAGCCTCCGCTTTGTGGTCCCACACACAGATTCCTTGGGGGAGGTTATACCCCTCTAGTTTCTCTGTACAGCACATGCGGTGATGTTAGTTCTCTCAAATATCAGTGGAAAAGAGAAATTTTCCCCTTCTCTCCACCCGGAGACATTTCTCTCCATGGTTAGGGTACAAGCCCTCCTGCCCATATCTCAGGGTTTGAAATGATTCCTTGATTGCTGCCCTGGATATTATACAAATCCCCACAATGGGTATTTGCTTCTGGAAGGTTGTTGACTGTTGACTGGGCAAGGGTTGGCCAGGTTAATGTTCCTTCCCAGGCCTTGCATACAGCTTCTGCTATGGCCATTGTTTTTCAGACCCAGTGGGGGTCACAGGCCAGGCTTCCAGTAAAAGCAAAAACTCCAGACAAGTAATTGAATTGTTAATTTGAAAGTAGGCTAGCTAAATTGTTCAATTTATTTCTGTTTTTCTCCTTTTCTGGAGGTGTTTTCCCTTGCCAAGAATGGGGTCTTCTGTCATACATAATAATCATAAAACTCTATAAGATAAAATTACTGTTTCCTCCTTATATGAACAGAAAGTACAGAGAAGTTAAATTACTCCCAAATCCTCGTAGCAAATAAGTTCAAGAACAAGAATTTGAATAACAGTTATCTGGCTTCTTGGTTTATGCTGTTACCCACTAACCTCTGACTTCAAGAAAGTAGGAAAAAACAAGCAGAAAATAGTGCTTCCACAATGGTTTTAAGAAATAATTCAGACAGAGGTTCCCACTCATCTGATGCCCTGGTTCTAAATGGCATGAGTCCAACATAATAATTCATCTATTCAAATATATAAGTAGTGAAGGATTATAGGTGGAGGGTTTCAATATTATTCCAGCAGTCCACGTATGGTGGGATTAGCAACAATGTCAAATCATTCCGTTCTGAAAGGGAGACCTAAATATATCTTGAAATCAGGAAAATGGGCAAGAGCCCCTTGGTATTTGATAACTCTGGAATCTAACTCTGCCACTGTACCCAACATGAAGGTATTCTTGAATAACTCTCACATCTTATGTTGGTATCTGAATACAATGGATATTTTACAAATGAGGGGCTGTGCATCATCTTCATTAGACCTCATGTTTACATGGATGGAGCTAGAACATATTCTTCTTAGTAAAGTATCTCAAGAATGGAAGAAAAAGTATCCAATGTATCCATAGCCCTACTATGAAGCTAATTTATGGCTTTCACATCAAAGCTATAACCCAGTTATAACCTAAGCATATGGGGAAGGGGGCGAGGGAGAGGAGGAAGTGGGACATGGTCAGAGGGAGTGGGATTGGTGGGATCACACCTGGGGTGCATCTTACAAGGGTATACGTGAAACTTAGTAAAGGTACAATGTAAATGTCTTAACACAATAACTAAGAAAATGCCAGGAAGTCTATGTTAACCAGTGTGATAAAAATGTATCAAACGGTCTATAAAACCAGTGTATGGTGCCCCATGATCGCATTAATGTATACAGCTATGGTTTAACAATAAAAAAATAAAAATCTTCACTTGGCAATCTCTAACATAGTAAGTTCATACTAATTGTGAAAAATGGTAGGCAGAGCTTCAGCCCTCAAATCTACATTCTAAGCAGCAAAGCAAGAAATATTTTCCAGACTTGGCCACATAATGCTTTCACTTCTTTTCTGAATTTGTCCCATAGCCACACTCAACCTCACGATAGTATTAATTCTGCATGGTCAGATACTTAGTTAAGTATTAGGTGTCCTGTTTTACATGGGAAAAGGCTGTTTCTCTACCAGAATATGTGAAATACTTGGGTTAATAGTTAGGGAGGGAAAGTCCCCTGGAATGAAGACAGAGAATATTATCAGGAAACAAAGCAAAGAATACAGGGAAGAAAATAGAGGTATCTAGTGTACTGAAAAATACAAAGGAATAAGAAATATGAAAGATGATAAATGGAAGGACAAAATGTATTGCTTTATGAAGACTAGATATAAAGAAATAGGAAAAAAATGCAAAACAACCTTTCTGTTGATTTTTAAGCATCTTCATGTGTGGGTATTAACAAATTTCTGTACTTGATGCCAGTATGTCCCATTGCTTACAGATTTCCTGTTTGGAAATAGATAAAGTTAATGTTTTCTATAAGAACATTGACTCACATCACAGATGGTAGTACATACAATTACTCACTTGCTTTTATGATATTTCATTTCATTTTGAGTAGATGGATGGATTTTCTACTGCTATGAAAATAACACTTCCTACTATAACTACTTGAATTTGAGTGTTAATTTATTAAAAAGGAAATAAATTTTTAAAGTCAAGAGAAAAAAAATAAAGGCAGCTGCATGATTTAAGAATTTAATTGTGTGACTCTTAGCCATTAGGGAGAAAGGGTAATTGTCACTCCTATAAGAGTATAAGGATGACAGAGAAAATATTGTGTGTTGTCCCACAAAAACAGGAGACTTCAGCTATGCCCTCGTCTGCTTGTTAATTTTGTAGTTCTGTTCTACAAAATTTTCTCCTAACTTTTCTTCTTCAGAAAGACAATTCCGGGCACTGCCTGTGGCTCAAAGGAGTAGGACATCGGCCCCATATGCCGGAGGTGGTGGGTTCAAACCCAGCCCCAGCCAAAACTGCAAAAAAGAAAAAAAAAAAGAAAAAAAAGAAAGACAATTCCTAACTTAATTTTTCAGGGATGAGTTTTATAAACATAAAAACCATTATTGATAGCAACAATTCTCAAATGAGACAGGAGAAATTGGACAGGATCTGGTGACGTTTGCAGTTGTCACAACTATAGGTTGCTAAGGACATCAGATGGGTGGAGGCCAGAGGTGCTGTCACCAGTCTACAGTTTATAGGCCAGTCCCAATCCCCCATTCCCTACCCCTAACAAAGAATTATCTAACCCAAATGTCAGTACTGCTGAATTGTAAACCTTGATATCACCTTATGAGTTTATTTGGATGGAGAACACTCCCTATTAATGCTAATGGGATACCTCTAAATCTATCCTTGATGTTGTAAATATTACCTTTTCATTACTAAACTTGTCCAATTGTAAACCAAAGGCCCTTAAGCTGAGTTAATACAATGCAAGGGAGTTAGTCCATGGAACTCTATCTTGAAATCATAAACAAAATGTTACATATATGTAAATCTACAAATTTATAAGGGATTACATCTATAGCTTTCATTGGCTTCTCTAAAGTATTTATAACTTCACAAAGGCAGCCATTCTATTTGTGTACAAACTCAAAGAGTTTTAATGTATTAAGCAAACATTATCCTCCTTCTGTTTGGCCAAATTGCTCTTTCAGGCATTGTTTGTACATTCCCTGACCTTACTCAATTAAGGCCTGACACTAAAATGAAATTTAAAGATTCCCAATTGAATCTCCTTTTATTAATAGAAATAATATTGACAAGTAGAGTTCCTTTGGGATAGCTTGTGATTTAAGAAGTCAGATTTCCTACTTTACCCAATGTTTCTATAATTTATGCTTAAATGCATTAAATATCCTTTGTTATACGTGTTGTTTATATACAACATAGGCAATTAGCATAATGGTATATTAGGTGCAGTTAACAGTGTTTTATATCAGGTGCAGTTAACATTCCCTGCACAGTGCCATCCTAACTCTAGCAGGGCAATCAGTCTCTTATGAATGCTTTTCAAATTTTCCTCGGCGGCCTGGTCTCCCACTATCACTATCACCTCTGCATGCCAGGCTCTCACTGCATTGATTTCATACCATCCTTTCTTATGCTGCCCTTAGTTTGCTAAAATGACTTCCCTCTCTTGTTGACATTCTATTCATCTGTCATAAAGAAGGTAGGTTTCAAAGTTCTCCAATTCCCCAAGCGCGGAATTCATTATTCTCACACTTCTTCTCAAAAGTCACTTGGTATTTTAATATCACTTTACTTTTGTTTTCCAAGCACCTGAGCAGTTTATGGCACATGTTTACATTGTTTTGTTGTTGTTGTTGTTGTTGTTGTTGTTGTTGGGTTTTTTGTTTGTTTGTTTGTTTTTTTGCAGTTTTTGGCCAGGGCAGGTTGTGAACACCTCCGGTATATGGGGCCAGCGCCCTATACCTTTGAGCCACAGGCACCGCCCCAAAAATTTGTTTAGGTTCGTCAAGAGGCCTAAGGTAGACAGAGCCCTTAATTGTGTTTTCTGTCTTTTTGTTTGTTTGTTTGTTTGTTTTGCAGTTTTTGGCCGGGGCTGGGTTTGAACCCACCATCTGGCCAGTGCCCTACTGGCATATGGGGCCAGTGCCCTACTCCTTTGAGCCACAAGTGCTGCCCATGTTTACATTTTTAAAAAATATATATTTCTGTAGTTAGATTGACAATACTATGCCAGCGTTAGACTTTGCTTGGAACCGAACATTGTAGATAAGCATTGTCTTTGTTAGCCAGGCTCGGCTATAGAGAAACCATGAATTCATGGAAGGAATGAAATGAGAAATTTTCCCATCAGTTCTAAAAATTACAATGTTTTTCTTTTTTGCTTTTCTTTTTTTTGTTGTTGTTTGTTTTTAACTGCTGTTGTCAGGGCTATAAAGAAATGAGATTCCAAAATTGTTTTAGCATTTCACAAGATTCCTTGTTTTATGTATAGAATGTCACCTAAATTAAGAAATTTAGAGTTTTTAAATTATGTATTTCAAGACATAAAGATGACAAATACTGTCATAATTTCTCATAGGTAACACTGGAATTTGCATTTTACTACTATCTTTTTAAAAGATCCCTCATATTAAAATATGTGGAGTAGAATAAAAATTAAGAGTAAATTTTTAAAAATTGATGTGCATCAATGTTTTAAGGCATTACTCTCTCTATTTTAACCACAATTCTTACTATTGTTAATGGAAGGTATCTGCAGTGGTTAACTGCAAAGTTGAAAAAGGGTGGAGGTTTACAGTTTGACTCATGTAATGAACAGTATAATACCCTCCAAAAGGGTATTTTTGTTGAGGATATTCCTGGAGAGAGAGGCTGTCTTGTGTGTGGTAGCATACTTAGAAATGCCCTTTATCTCTTTTCAGTAAATGCAAGTTGCACCAGACACCACCTCTACAGTGAGGACATCTCCGGGTATCAGCAAACATCTGAGGAAGGATGTGAAACCACTCTTGACATTGATAACCACTCACATAGGGTCATGGTTGTTTTTCTCAATTGTAAACATAATTATAAATATAATTTCTCAATTATAAACATCAGAAATTAATAAAAGGTTTAATTATCTCCTGCATATTCCGTTTTATTGGCTATTGAAAAAATAATAAATACAATTCCCTTCAAAAGCAGTTAACAGAAAAGTACATAAACAAATGAGTTTCAGTTTATTCAAAAATTGGCCTTTGTCAAATATTTATTGTTTGTTGTATTGGAAAGTAATAAGAAGCATCATTGCTTCCTTACCTCCTAAGCTCCCCATTGCCTTATCTATTAAAATGAAGGATGTGGTCTAAATGTTCTTTAAAATCTTATGAAGTTCAATACCTTTACTGCAATGAAACTAAACAAGTGTTTTAACATTTAATATATTTATTTAACATATTTACCGAGTGGCAGCTGGACATAATGCTTGTTAGCATTTATCAATGAAGCTAAACCTGCTTAATTATTGCAATATTCAACATTTATTTTCAAAGTAATAACATATAAATTGCTATTGTTTTCTATTTTAGATATTTCAGAATTAAAACATGATTTGTAATTGGCTTCAAATTTTATATATTTTTTAGCAATTGTGAGTTATCAGGTAACTTGAATTTGATCTGACTATGTTCTTCACCTACATTTTGCCTTCCACCTCCATTCTCATTAGTTTTGTCCTTTACAGTATATCATGGAACACTTCTCTACATGTTATAACTTGGATTTCAGTTTGACAGACAGGAAAAGTTCAGTCTTTAGAATCTGATATAGAAAGTGAACAAGACAGTAGAGAAAACCAGGCCTTCTAGGAACAGAGCCTTATGATATTCAGCTGAGTCCCCATACCCAGAAGCACACTGAATTCTGGAGATCTATTAGAGTCTATTGATAATGCAAATTGAAAGTATATAAATTATAGGTGTCACTTTTTTGTATATTGTTCATGGACATAAAAGAAGAAACCACAAGGGCACTGAATTGGTTTCACCATTACTGGAACTTGTTCAAGTCTGAAGATAACATGAAATTGTGGCAAGTTTATGGGGTAGATAGTTGTATTATTTGGGGAGAGTTAAAATGATACATTATCAGATTGTATTTGAGAAGTACCCTGTCAAATGTTAAAATACTCAGAACTTTCAATTAATTTCAAGTTTAATGGCAGTAAATGACTACTTATTGTTCAGTTCTTTGTCCAATGTACAGGGGTAATCTCTTTTGTTTTGTGTACTTACAAATAATCACATTTCCTAGTTCATAATGGTGGCAACATTGATAGGTGGTAAGGAATTGACCCTTTCTCAGATTAAGTAAAAAATATACTAAACACCTGGCAATTAAAGTTGTCACATATTTTATTCTCCTCGAGTAAAACAGAGCCATTTTAAGAGACAATATTCACATTTTGTTTCATGAGGACTTTCCAGAAATACCATTGCATTGTACTTGAAGCAAGGCATTTTCCTCTCCTTAATCTTACATTATTTGGTAATGGTTGACTAAGGAGCAAAGCATCTTGGAAGAATAAAAATAAAATTTTGGTAGAGTATTTTATTTTATTTTGTTTCTAATTTCTTCTGAAGTACAAAGTTTCGAACAGAAAATGAAGATTAAAGATACCCTCTTCCCTAGACAACAAGATGTTAGGTTTTTTTCAAGTCCAGTAGCTTCAGTGGCCTTAATAATTCAGGAAAATCCCTCATTTCTTTTTCAATCTGTGATATAACTTTATTCAGCAGATTAGTCGTGGCTGACCAAACTGTTTTTGACTTTTAACTCTTCCTATGCTTGAGGAGGGACTACTAGTTAATCTGCTTATATTAAGTTCATAAAATCACGAACCATAAAATCCAGCTTGCTGATTCATGGAAGGCATCCTATCATTTATTTAAAAGCTAAAGGGAAAAAAAGAAATGGCTTTACATAAAGATGAAAGCAGCGTGTGATTGCTTGTCTCACACTTTTAATGGTTGAAAAAACGTTGGTAGATATTAGTGGGAGAAGTATTGTTATCACTTGTTTCATGTAATAAATTAAAAGCAGAAATAAATATTGTTTGACATAAATGTTTAAACAAGAAGAAGGAAGTAATGTTTGCATTTTAATTTTGTTCTGAATTGAAGATACTGTCATTCCACCATGAAAAAATTATGCCATTCTTCTGGCATGCGTCATTTCCAAAGGAACTCAGTAGAATATGCACATGTTCACATTAAATTCTGCAGGGTTTAATGCAGTTATGCAAAGAATTTTTGCCAGAAGGAGGGATGAATATCACAGCCATTCATTTTATTGCACTCCCCAATCTGGCTACAACTGTTTCTCTAAGCAGCACATCAGGGAATAAAAAGGGAAATTAAAAGGAGGGCATGGAAAATAGAGAATTAGGAAGAGGTTTAAAAAAAATTCACAATTATTAGCATGAGTAAAATTCCTGCTTAGCTTAGGCTGATGAAAACATTCTGTAAGCTGACCTTTTTCAGAAAACACACACACACACAACAGTCCTCTGAACACCATTAGTGAGGGTCAAGGGAGGCAGAGTGAACATCTATGTTTTATACTCCTGAAGCCCCCAATTCCCCTGATAATGACATAGGGGTCCTCATTTAGTGTGCTGTTCTGTGTTCATGGAAAAGAACAGTATCCTGGGGACTGTTTCTAAATTGGTTCCCAGAGTATTTACACTTTTTATATTATGCACTCGCCTTACACTAAAATAATTAGATATCAGGAAGTATTTCATCACTTTTTGATTGCAAAAATGGCATATGCTGTTATTAACAATAACAAAATTATTTTGATTCTGGTTTTTTTCCTTGGAAAATCTGCTGTTATGGCCTCCTTCATTAGTGGAACTCTGAATACAAGATGTGAGACAGCTCTCCTATCAAGGTGTGCCAAGTAACCTTAGAGATTTTTTTTTTTTTAAGTCAAATGCTCAGGTAGCTTGTTCTGCACTTTTATACTATTAGCTACAAAAATTTTATATTTGTTCAATATTTCTCTCTGTAAAGAAGAAATACATGAGGGCAGTGCCTGTGGCTCAATGAGTAGGGTATAGGCCCCATATACAGAGAGTGGTGGGTTCAAACCCAGCCCTGGCCAAACTGCAACAACAACAACAACAAAAAAAAAATGGGTATTGTGACAGGTGCCTGTGGTCCCACCTACTCAGGAGGCTGAGGCAACAGAATCACCTAAGCCCAGGAGTTGAAGATTATTGTGAGCTGTGATGCCACAGCACTCTACCGAGGGTGACAAAGTGAAACTCTGTCTCTAAAAAAAAAAAAAAGAAAAAGAAAAAGAAAAAAGAAATATGTGAACATTGAAAATTCATTTTTATCTATGTCATTATTTACTTTATTTATTAACCTTGGAGAAAGATGTTAATGTCTGTTCAATAAAAGGTGATAGGAAATTTGGATAGTCACATGTAGAAGACTGAAACAGGACACTCACCTCTCATCACACACAAAACCAATTAAACATAGATAAAAGACTTAAACCGTGGACGAGAAACTATATGAATTCTAGGAAAAAAATGTTGAAAAAACTTATCAGTATTGACCTTGGCAAGGAATTTACGAAGAAGACCCCAAAGACAATCACAACCACAACACAAAGTGACAAATGGGACTTAATGCAGTTAAAAGGCTTCTGGACAGCCAAGGAAACAATCAATACAGCAAACAGACAACCTACAGAATGGGAGAAAATATTTACATGGTGTACATTCAACAAAGGATTGATAACAGAATCTATGAAGAACTCAATCAATAAGAAAATGTCAAACAACCCCATAAAACAGTGGATGAAAGATATGAACAAAAGCTTTTCAAAAGAAGATAGAAGAATGTCCAATATACACATGAAAAAATGCTCAACATCTCAAATCATCAGGGAAATGGAAATCAAGACTACAATGAGATATCATTTAACTCCAGTGAAAAGGGTGTTTATCAAGAAGTCCCATAACAAGAGATGGTGGAAAGGGTGTGGAGAGAAAGGAACACTTTATACAGATACACTGATGGTGAAATTGCAAACCAGTCCAATGTCAATGAAAAATACAGTGGAGATACCTCAAAGAACTAAAATTAGATACACTATTTGATCCACTATTTGGTATTTAGCCAAAGGAAAAGAAGTCATTTCATCAAAAATACACATGCACTAGAATGTTTACTGCAGCACAATTTACAGTCACAAAGATGTGGAATCAACCCAGGTGTACACCAATACAAAATAGATTGATAAAATGTGACATATGTATATTATGGAATACTACTCAGCCATGAGAAATGGTGAGCTAATACCTTTGGTAACAACTTAGATAAAACTGGAGGCCATTCTTCTTAGTGAAGTATCTCAGGAATAAAAAATCAAACACTCATGTCCTCACTATTAAATTGGAACTAACTGACCAACACCCATGTGCACATAGGGCGGTAAAACTCTGTGAAACCAAGCAGGTGGGAGTGCAGATGAGGGGCTGGATAAATTTACATCTAACGGGAACTATGCATGCGATCTGGGAGACGGGCACAACTATAACTTTGACTCAAACTGCACAAAAGCAAATCACGTAATCAAAATGATTATGCCCTCGTGCCGCTTCTCCACGGTATCTGAACTCTTCTGAAAAGCTTCTGCACAGCTAGGGACGCAACAAGTAAAGCAAAAAGACAACCTTCAGAATAGGAAAAGATGTTTGCAGGGTATGAATCTGATAAAGAGTCAGTAACCAGAATCTACAGAGAATGCAAATTAATCGACAACAACAAGAAAAAAGTGCAAACAATCCCATCTGCCACTGGGCAAGAGATATGAACAGAACCTTCTCTGATGAAGACAGACAAATGGTTAACAAACATTTGAAAATATTCTCTTTGTCCCTGATTGTGAGAGAAATGCAAATCAAAACCACCCTGAGATATCATCTAACCCCAGTGAGGATAGCCCACATCACAAAGTCTCAAAGCTGGCATGGATGTGCAGAGAAGGGAACACTTTTACACTGCTGGTGGGACTGCAAACTACAACAAAATCTTTTTGAAAGGAAGTGTGGAGAATCCCCAGAGAACTCAAATTAGACCTCCCATTTGATCTTGCAATCCCATTACTAGGCATTTACCCAGAAGAAAAAAAAAAATTGTTTTATCATAAGGACATTTACACTAGACCAGGGGTGGCGAACACGCGGCTCTCGGCCAAAATGAATGCAGCTCTTTGCCTCTTATCATTATTTTGTATACTGTGGCTCTTTGCCAAGTTTGGATTTTGTTATGCTGCTTCTGAGGAGGGACCTCTGAGGAGAGATCTCTGAGC
>CAUYPK010139499.1:0-29157 GCA_963574355.1 Loris lydekkerianus
TGTAAATGTCATGCCACGGTGACTGGGAAAATGCCAGGAAGGCTATGTTGAATATTGGGATGAAAATGTGTCAAATGGTTTATGAAGCTAGTATATGATGCCCCATGATTATATCAATGTACACAGCTATGATTTAATAAAAAAAAAAAAAAAAAGAGTTTGAGGTTGCTGTGAGCTGTGATGCTACAGCACTCTACTAAGTGTGCCATAGTGAGACTCTGTCTCAAAAGAGAAAAAAGAAGAATGTAGGGACAACTGGTTAATCATTTCAAAATGGGGTAGAAGGACAAATGAAAAATGGACTGCATCTTCACACAAAAATAAATTATATATAAATTAAGTTTAAAAAAAAAAATCATAGCTGTGTACATTAATGCAATCATGGGGTACCATGTGCTGGTTTTATATACAATTTGAAATATTTTCATCAAACTGGTTGACATAGCCTTTCTGGCTTTTTCTTGGTTATTGTGTTAAAACATTTATACTCTACATTTAGTAAGTTTCACATGTACCCTTGCAAGATGCACTGTAGGTGTGGTCCCACCAATTACCCTCCCTTCACTCATCCTCCCCCTTCCCCTCCCCTCTCTTTCCCCTTTCCCCATATTCTTAGGCTATAATTGGTTTCATTATGCTTAGTTTCATAGTAGGGATGAGTACATTGGATACTTTTTCTTCCATTCTTGAGATACTTTGCTAAGAAGAATATGTTCCAGCTCCATCCATGTAAACATGAAAGAGGTAAAGTCTCCATCTTTCTTTAAGGCTGTGTAATATTCCATGGTGTATATATACCACAATTTATTAATCCATTTGTGTGTTGATGGGTACTTGGGCTTCTTCCATGACTTAGCAATTATGAATTGGGCTGCAATAAACATTCTGGTACAGATATCTTTGTTACGATGTGATTTTTGGTCTTCTGGGTATATACCTAGTAGAGGAATTGTAGGATTGAATGGCAGGTCTATTTTTAGATCTCTAAGATATTAAATTGCTCATGTTTGTTAGGGTCTCCCTTATAAATTGAGGTGCATTCTGGTTGGGCACATGAATGTTAATAATTGACATCTCATCATGTTGAGTGTTTCCCTTAACAAATATGAAGTGACCATCCTTGTCTTTCCTTACTTTTGTTGGTTTAAAGCCTCATGTATCTGCAAATAAAATTGCCACCCCTGCTGTTTTCCGATTTCTGTTTGCCTGGATTATAGATGCCCATCCCTTTACCCTGAGTCTATATTTATCCTTTAAGGTAAGAAGAGATTCTTGTATGCAGCAGATATCTGGCTTGAGTTTTTATGTCTAGTCAGCCAACCTGTGCCTTTTGAGAGAACAGTTTAAGCTGTTCACATTAATTGAGAGTATTGATAAGCCTGGTAGTATTTTGGGTGCCAAGTTTTTCAAAAGTCCACTGGACATTTTGAATCTTTTCATCAGTGTGGAAATTGTGTTTTGGTGAAGAATTTCAGAGTGAGTTTACTTTGGTGGTATATCATTGTCCTGGTCATTATGGAGGATGGGTCTAAGGATATTCTGAAGAGCTGTTTTGGTTATGGCAAATTTGTTCAATGTGTGTATTTCATTAAAATATTTAACTTCTCAGTCATAAATGAAGCTCAATTTAGCTAGATACAGGATCCTGGGCTGAAAATTGTTTTGTTTTAGGAGATTGAAGGTTGATGACCATCCTCTTCTGGCTTGAAAAGTTTCAGTAGAGAGATTTGTAGTCATTCTAATATTATTCCCCTTGTAGGTTATTATTTTCTTCCATCTGGCTGCTTGCATGATTTTCTCATTCATATTAACTTTGGTGAAGTTAATTACAATGTGTCTATAAGATGCTTTATTTGGGTTGAGTCATCTTGGGGTTGTGAAACTGTCTGCTATCTGAATTTCAGTATCTCTTGCCTTGCTTGGGAAGTTCTCCTCAATTGTCTCTTGGAGTAAAGTATCTGTCCCTTTTGGACCATTCTTTTCTCCTTCAGGGATTCCTATGAGGCAAGTGTTTGCTTTTTTGGAGTGGTCCCACAATTCTCTTAGGGAATGATCCATTTTTGCTCTCCACTTCTCTTCCTCTTTGAGTATTTGGGAGTGTTCAAAAGCTTTGTCTTCAGTGTCAGAAATCCTTTCATCTGACTGCTCCATTCTGTTACTGAGGGATTCTATTGTATTTTTCAGATCTTTGAGGGCTGCAAGTTCTTGCCTTCATGTGTCAAAATCTTTGATGATTTTGTCTTTGAATTCATTGAATTCTTGAGGCAACTTTTGAATTGCTCCTTGAATTTCTACTTCCATCTTTACCTCCATTCTGTTAATCTTATTTGCAATCTAAATTCTGAATTCAATTTCTGACATCTCAGCCATTTGTTTATGAATGTGATCTTCTGTTGTGTCTCCTTTGTCATTTCTTGGGGGAGATGATCTACTCTGATTATTCATGTTGCCAGAATTTTTCTGCTGATTCTGCCCCATGATTATTTTTCACCATTTGGCTAGAGAAGATGGCAAGGTGAAATTGAATGGAAGGCTCCTGGAGTTGTAGATAACTAGCCCATTACCAAAGAACTGTGACTGGTGATTGTGGCTTTTCTCTTAGAGCTTTACAAAGGTCCCATTCAGAACTACAACCTGAAACTCTGGGGACCTGCTTAGTATGGTGGGGCTAGATGGCACTGACCAGTATTCAGCTAGTCTCTGCCCCATCCTAGTGAATCAGGGGCTTTGGGCTAAAATCTCAGTTGTGGAGATATATAAGCAACTAAGACTCCCTGCCCCCATCCACAGGCGCCAATTGAAAGGGGAGAATCCCACACTTCTACAACAACACAATCAGGGTACAGCCTTGGTGGGTCCCGGGTGATTGGCTCAGGTCAAGAGTTCCAAACCAATTGTCCTGGTCAACACAAACACTGATCAGGTGGGAGGATTCAAAAGGTCTTCAGCATCTAGGTAGTGGGGGTCCACTGGCAGCTCAATTTGACCCCAGTGGGAGGGACTGTGGAGCCACCACCACTGTCAGGGTTGGCGCTGCCACTGTTGGGGGTGGTGCCACCCATCTGGGGTATTGCTGTGCGCAGGTTTGCTGGCACCAGCAGGGAGCTTGAGGGCATTGCCCATGGTCGTAAAGGTCATAGGAGTGGGGCGGGGAACTTGAGGGTGGAGTCAGTGGCCTTGGGGGCCTCAGGGGTTGCAGGAGCTGGGCAGGAGTCACTGGCCATGGCTGTAGGTCTCAGAAGCTGGGTGGGGAGCCAAAGGGTGGAGTCATTGGTTGGGCCAGGGTTGCAGGAGCCAGGCAGGGAGTTGGAGGAGGGGTTCACTGGCTGGGAGTCACCGGTCTTGGGCTGTAGGTTGTGGGTCACAGGAGCTGGGGGTGGGGGGGGGGAGTTGCTAGCCAGCCGCTGCAGGTTGCAGGGGCCAGGTGGGATTCGCTATCCATGGGCCGGATCACAGAAACAGAGTGTCTGGAGCTGGGTGGGAGTTGCTGCCATGGCCACAGGTTGCAGGAGCCCAGCAGGGAACCAAGCAATGCAGTGTGGCAGCCGATCAGGGGACTGTGGTCGGTAGTGCGGTCCTGAGCTGTGCTCTTTCCAACATGGGCAAGTCTCTCTCCCCTTGTGACTCCTTGCCTCTATTAAGGTTATAGTTTCAGCGCAACTGCCCCACAGCTCATGAGGTGCTCTGCCCTAGCAAAAAATCTGCCAAATGCTCCAGATTTTGCAGGGGGTTGTCTTCCAGACCATCAGGAGAGGGTGGAGGGGTGGATTGGGAGTTCAGGAAGGTAGGGAGAATATTAGATCAAATTTTGGCCCAGGCAAGAGACTGCCTGGGCTTGCAGCGGTCTCTCCATGGAGGAAGTCTTGGCCCTCAGTGTTCTCTCCCCTTTGGTGAGACAAAAGGTCCTCTCTTCTCTACTTGCTGCAAGCTGCTCTCTTGGTGGGGGGTGGGGGGAGGGAGGAGGGGAAGGATTCCTATCCTCTTTGGGATGGGTTTTGTACCTGAAATTTGTTTCCTTGGAGTCACAGCTTATTGCAACAGGGGCGATGATATGAACCTATCGACCCTCTCTCTCAGTTCAGCTCTTGATCTTCTGCTTTATTGGGTTATTTCTGGCCATTATTTCTCCCTGTGGATGGGAGCCTCTGCCAAAAGCTGGCTTCAGTTAGTCATCTTGCCTCTCTCCGGCTTGTGACTTTGTCTTTCAATTCATTAATTTCTTGAGACAACTTTAGAACTACTCTTTGGGTTTCTATTTCCATCTTTTTCTTCATTCTATTAATCTTATCTGCCATCCATATTCTGAATTCTATTTCTGACATTTCAGCCATTTGTCTATGCATGATGTCTTTAGTTGTATCTCCATTGTTATTCCTTAGTGGGTGGGGGGCGTTGATCTATTCTGATTATTCATGTTGTCAGAGTGCCTCCATTGGTTCTGCCCCATGATTATTTTCCACTGTTTGGTTATTAAAACTGGTAGGGTGAGATTGAATTGAGGGTCCCAGGTAGTAGAGTTAACCAGTCTCTTACCAAAGCGCTAGGCCTTGTAAATGTGGCTTGTACCCTATAACCTTACAAAGGCCCTTTCAAAGTTTTGGCTAGAGACTCTGAGGACCTACTTGGTGACATAGCAGCAAGCTGGCCCTGTTTTGAAATCAGCCAACTTCTACTCTATCCTAAGAAGTCACAATATTAGGCTTAATTCTCAGCTGGGGAGAGATACAGACAGCTGCGGCACCCCACTCCCACCATTCAGTTCTTTTCCACTACAGAACTTCTGCAGGTCAAACTCTGAGTGTCCAAGGGTGGACAGCCCCTGGCGCAAGTTCCAATCAGATTGTCTCGGGCAGTACAAACCCTGCTCGACAGAAAGGGTCTCCAATGGGTGTCCAATGGCAGATAGAAATCCACAGTCAGTTCTGCCCCACAAACCCAATGGTATGGTGCCCAGTCCCCTCGGGTGAGCCTCCAATTGCCCATCAAAGTCCCAACTGGGCATCAGTACCCCTGTCTCTGGGGTTGGGGTTTCAGGACCCCCTGCCTAGCTCTGTCTGCACTGGGAGTCTGATCCTCTGCTTGCCAGCTCAGTTGGAGCCGGGAGTCTGCACCCCATTGGCCGAGCTCAGTCCACACTGGGCATCCACTCCCCTGCTCATGGGCACCATCAGAGCTGTGGGTTCTGTGTCTCCTCACCTGAGACACAGCCAGAACCGGGGGTCAACACCACTGTTGGCCGGGCATAGTCATAACCAGGGGAATGCTCCTCCTCCTGCCCCATGTCTCTTTCTTCCCATGCCTCCTTCTTCCCTAAAAGTCACGGATTCCATATTGATGTTCAATGGTCCACACTATGCCCAGATCTCTCAGGAAAAGACCAAACATTCTGGGCTCTGCAGGGAGAAGAACTTCAGACCACCATGTGAGGAGGAAAGGGTGGACTGGGAGTTGAGAATTGTGGGGAAAATATTCGTTCAATTTTATGTGCAGGGCCATGTCTAGGTTCACAGTGGGACCTCCCTGGACAAGGAAACCCAGTGTTTAGCAGCTCTCTCCAGTGAGGTAGAATGAGAGGTCTTTTGTCCACTGCTTACTTGCTGAGAGCCTGTGGCGAGCTTCCTGCTTGGGGAAGGGGTCTCCCATCCTCTAGGCAATAGGCTTTGTACCCGTAATTTGTTTTTTTGAATGCTCTTCCTTGTAGTCACAGTTTGCTGAACTTTTTCCTTGGCTCAGCTCCCCACATTTGGCTGCATAGAGTCCAATTCTGCCTAGTTTTTCTTCCTCTGGTCAGGAGCCTCTGCCAGGCATTGCTATTAGTTGACCATCTTTCCTAGATCCTGCTAAATGGTTTCATTCTCTTATTCTGAACCCAACCTTGACTTCATCCCTGTCAGTGTAGAAAAACCAGAAAGTTACAAACATATGCAAGATGGCTGAGATCATGTCGATGCCAGATGAAAGCCCTGGAGATTTCTATGAAAGCCTGTGTAAATTATACAGACTGGCCAAACCATTATGAAACCATAAAACAACATTAAGAAACTTCAGAGGAGATACTTCCACGTTCCTCTGTTAGCTACCGTTGCCAAGAAAGTCATCCTGCATTATGTAACAAGTCTTACTACTAGACTTGTTCAGTATTTAATGTACGCCTTCTAAAGAGTCAGGGTACTCTCATTATAAAATAATGTATAATGGGACTCCTCCAATCCTCTGCAATTTACTAGGAACTCCTAAACGGAACTGGGGGAGACTGAATTGAACAAGCGGTTAAAAACCCTAGAAAGAGTAGCAAAAAAATCCCCACTGGTAATTAACTGTGGTCTCTTTAGTCCTTTGTGTCTGTACATCCTTTATTTGAAGAGAATCAGGTCTAAGTCAAGAGCCCCCCTTAAACCAAGGTAAAAAAGAACCGTATGCCATCATCCTGACCACACCCACAACAGCGAAAATAGAAAGAATCCTCTCCTGGATCCATCAGAGCAAGCTGAAAAGAACTTCCCTGCCTCTGTGAGAAGCAAAAGACACATCCAGCCAACCTCTGCAAAGTAACTTTTGAGGCTGTCAACATGCCCTGCTCCAGCCACATACTGGGAGCTGGCTGGTCAATGCACAGCAGAAGCCTGAAGAAATTCCTTCTGGGATTTGTCTTTATTGGTCTTTGAACTTTAGGAAAGGAGGAGGAGGAATGTAATCTGTGCATCCACACCACTTAGAATAAGAGGTAACTCTTTTATAACTTTCATGAATACAAAGGCAAGACCCCCCCCCCCCAATATTACATAGGCATGGATGTAATAATCCCTCTAGTCATCAGGACCAACCTCTCCAGTTGTCCCTACACGTATCTCCTCTTAACCCTGGGATACCTTGTTAGGCAAGCCACCTGCCTGGATACTGAGAGATATGTCAAACTCCCCCTTCACTAATACCTTCGCTAATACCTTCGCTAATAGCCACAATTTTAAACCCGTCTGTAACATATTCTTCTTCTTTGATGAAGATTTAGAAAGCCTCCAATCTGCTGTATGTTTGCTCCACAGTCAGGTAGAATCCCTGGCTGAAGTAGCCCTTCAAAACTGATAAGGCTTAGACCTCCTCATCCTATACTAAGGAGAACTGTGTGCTGTGTTCAGAGAAGCATGCTGTTTCTATGTCAACCAGTCAGGAGTTATCAAAAACACCTTCCAAGGGTGGCACCTGTGGCTCAGTGAGTAGGGCGCTGGCCCCATATACCAAGGGTGGCAGGTTCAAACACGGCCCTGGCCACACTGCAACAAAAAATAAATAGCTGGGCATTGTGGTGGGCGCCTGTGGTCCCAGCTACTCGGGAGGCTGATGTAAGAGAATTGCCTAAGCCCAGGAGCTGGAGGTTGCTGTGAGCTGTGACGCCATAGCACTCTACAGAGGGTGACAAAGTGAGACTGTCTCAAAAACAAAAAACAAAAAAAACACCTTACAAAAGGTTTGAGATAACTTAGAAAAGAGAAAGAAAGAACAGGGAAATTCTCAATCCTGGTTCCAGAACTTATTTGACTGGAGCCCCCCAGCTAATAACCTTCATTACTAGCCTGGCTGGGCTGATTATTTTCCTTCTCTTAGGACTTCTCATAGGTCCATGTATCCTCAATTGGATAATACAATTTGTAAAGCAGCAGATAGCTGGAGTGCAGCTCATGGTATTAAGAACCCAGTACAGCAAGGTTCCAGCACTATAAGAGAGTCAATGATTTGACTCGGGCATAAAACCGGGTGGGTGGGGGGCAGGAATGAAAGGCCAGAGAGATTCTATTTTGTGCTAAGGAACCAGACTGATTCCTTTTCGCTAATAACTCACATCACTTCCCTCTTCTCTTGTTTATCAGACCAAACCCTTGAGCACATATGCCCTGCAGAAATGAGTCTTTGAGCAAACCCCTTTGCTGCAGAAACAGGAAGATTAGCTCAGAGCAGCAGAACCTTGTGAAACCACATCCCTATTTTTATACAATACCTCATTCCCTGTAAGTCTCCTTGTAACCATCCACCTCCCACAACTCTATAGATTTAATCTTGCAAGTTCTGCTTCTGTAAAATTCTGCTTCATTCTTATGCTCCTCTGCTCAAATGAAAGCATAGGTTAAAAACCTTTCACTTCATCCCCTCAGCGTCGAAAGTCTTTAGGCAGGAGCCACTCTCAACTGCTGGCAACAAAGGACTCTACACTCATTTTAGCCTCAGTGTGCCGGCATATTCTCTGTAATTTCACTTGTGTTTTCTAGGTATAACAAGGTCACTTTTGTTACATCTGATAAGAGAAAAAATATCCAGAGTCTATAAAATTATTCAAAACAGGTTAATTCTGAGTAGGACATGTATGTCCATGGCCCAGAGTAAGAGCTTCTGAGGGGCTGAGTTACAGCCGGTTTTATACATTCTGGAAAGACACAATATGCAGGTAAAATTGCAAACCAGTACCTATGGAAGGTATACATGGTTTGGCTTGAAAAGGTAGGGCATCTTGAAGGAGGGCTTAGAGGTCATTGGTGGCTTCAAAGACTCTTTGATGTGTAATTAATTAATTAAATAAAGCTTTGTTTAAAGAGTTGCAATGTTTGAAGATATGGAAGTTTGTCAATCAGAAAAAAAGACACAATATACCAACTAAAGTGATTTGTTACACAAATTGTTGGCCTGCAAGTGATTTCATCTTTTCTCTGCATGGCCTTATGTCCTCTTAATATCACAGTATCTTATTGTCTGAAGTGTGTCTGACTTCTCTTTCCTTCCTGGCTAGGAACTCGGTTTAAGGTTTGTTTGGGTTCCCCACGTCCAAGATAGGTCCATTCGAACAAGAGGAGTGTTAGGGTTTTATTTTAGTTCACAGTGAGCCCCTCCACCCTTAATCAAGATTTGCCACAGACCAAACATCAATGACCAAACTTTTTTTCCCATGCTCTGAGGTGCTGTGGCTACCTGCCTCAGGTCCATCCAGGCCCATTGATGGACCTCTGTGGCCAAGGGACCTAGAACCAAAAGACTTATAGACAATTAAAGGCTGTAGATCAGACAAAAATGCAGGTGGGCAGGCACTCATCAACACTTTAAACTTTTTAAGTAACATAAAAGCAAAATCCAAATTCCAAAAGCAAGGTTACAAAACTGACTTATCTGTAAGTTTTGAGCTACTGTAATCTTGGATTTAGGTGTAGACTTGTAGCAATTGCTAAACCAAATATAAGCCTTTTGTTAAAACTCTTCAATTCAGGAGTTTAGAGGCTTTTGTACTACAATATTTTTTTCAATTTCTTTAGTAATTTGTCCTGAATTGGCTGGAAAATCCCCTTTATATCTCTATTGGCACAAACTTCATAACTGAAACAACTATATTCAGGAGGTTTTGCCACCACACCTCTTGATATCCTCTCAATAATTCTCCCTTAAGTCTATGGAAAGTCTAGGATTCTGTATGATTGAGATGGATTGAAAGGGGCCACATCATGGCCCAAGAGGAAAGTTCCCCTGTTTGCCAAGTGTTTACACATTGTGTGCTTGTCCTTGATTTAGAGGGTTTCATAGCTAACTTCATGTCTTGAAATCAGCCCTTTACATATTCCCATGTCCACCTCTTCCCTGATTCTCCCTGGGCCAGAGGAAGGATGTTTAGCAGGAGGATGTTGGCCATGGAGAACAGTTTTGGCCCAGTGAGATTGAATAGTTTTCAAATTCTGTAGCTATCAGGTAAAAATTATTTGTTTAATTTTTGTCTTGACTCTGGAAAACAAAACAAAGAATCAGTAATGTTTTAAAGCAAAAAGTCATCACAATTATTTAAATCCTCTATTAGTTTGGTCCCATGTAATTAACTTTTGTTCTCTTTGAAGCTGGGTTAGCAATCCTCATGGATGTATTAGCTTTTTAATTGGACTCCTGGAAAGTTTTACCTATTGAAAATGTACAATATTCAAAGTTATGAGCAACCTATCTTTGCATTGGGCTTTCTCTGATGTTTCCAAAGAGTAAGCAAATTTTGGACCATAGCTGATTATAAACCTCTTTTTCAGAAGAATTAAAGTAAAACAATAATTGTCTGGGGGTGACAAAAGTCTTAGAATAGCCATGGTTAAAGACACAAAAGAATTTGGCTATTTCTCTGCCATACAATGATTTAACTAATAATCATAATTACTACTGATAAAATATAGCAAGACAAATCAGAATTTAGGGACCTCATATAATTTTGGAACATGGATATTAAGAGCAAATTTACATAAGTGTAACATAAAGAAAATGAAATACCATTTCATATGTAATTTAAATATACAAAATCCTACTATGTCTCTCTTAGACTTTCAGGGACCCTCATCAAAATGTCAGTTTGACAGTATTTGAAATTTTGATTTTGGAAATCTTTCAAATATGAAAGGTTTAAAAGTCTTGCTCAAAATATAATCATATGTCATTGTAAGATGATGGTCATTTATTTCACCAAGAGTGACAGTAATCAAAAGATTTCAAAGGATATACAGGAAGTTACATGGAGACAAGGAATGCCACCCTACAATGGATGCAGAAATATAGTATTGGTTCACATACAATAAAGACCATTCATGAGGTTATAGAAAAGAGTCTCCTCTGTGCTCAGAATAACCTTAAAACTTGCCCTCTCCCCTTAGCATAAGGAGTTCAGGCCAGGGATGAAGGGCCCACAGAGGACTGACAAACTGATTTCACTATGATGCCAGGTGCAGCAGGAAATTTCAAGTATCTTCTTCTGTTCGTAGACACCTTCTTTGGCGGGGTTGGGGCCTTTCCTTGATGGACAGAAAGAGTTTCTGAAAACATGAAAGCCTTAATAAAAGTGGTCGTTCCTCAGTTTGGAGTACTGGTTTGCATTCAGGGTGACAATGCTGCTGCCTTTGTGGTCTAGGTCATGTAGAATGTTTCCCAAGTCGTTCTAAGTGTGACCTGGAATCTCCCCGCACTCTACAGACCACAGTCAATGGGAAACACTGAAAAGATGAATTATACCATAAAAAATGTCTTTTTTGGGCGGCACCTGTGGCTCAAAGGAGTAGGGTGCTGGCCCCATATACCAGAGGTGGTGGGTTCAAACCCAGCCCCGGCCAAAAACTGCAAAAAAAAAAAAAAAAAAAGTATTTTTCTAAGAAAGGCATTTTACCAAGAAACTAATCCTTGAGATAAGTCATTGCCTATTGCCCTACTTGGAGTTAGAGTGGCCCCAGAAGCAGACTCAGGTTGTGCCCTTTTGAAATTTTGTACGGGAGACGCTGCCTGTGCTCTCTCTCTAGACTATGGGACTCCAAAGCTCACTTATTAAAGAGTTAGATAGCATGAGACCTATACCATCCACAGGCCTTACTGTAACTCCTATTCATGAGTTTGCTTCCAGCAGGTTGTGATTCCCAGCGGATGTTTCCTTACATTGCGTCTGTTCTGGGTGCTGCTTAAGACGTGAAGAAATCAGCACCCTGAGGACAACCTGAAACCCCAGTGGAAGGGACCTTATGAAGTCCTGATGGTGACCCAGTCCTCTGCCAAGCTCACAGGAGTCAAGCAATAGATTCATCAGTCAGGTGAAGCCAGCCCTACTGACTCCAGGCCCAGTAAAAAAATTGGGAGACACTGGGCTCGCATAAGTGGACAAGTGAGCCCTTGACAGATTTTAAATATATCTTCAGGGTGCCAGCCCCATATACAGAGGTGGCAGGTTCAAAACCGGCCCTAGCCAAAAACTGCAGGAAAAAAGAAAAAAAAAAAAATATATATATATATACATACATATATATATCTTCAAGAAAAAGTCTAGATTAGCTGTTTATCTTCTTAATAGAATTTAAATGAAAATATGTACTTGGTTGGTTGAAATAATTATCTTTAACTTCACAGGAATCTTTGCTAATGTCATTTCTTTATGCAAAAAGGTGGGATACCCCCTCCCACCTTTACTAGATATTTAGTTCATATGGTTATTTATCCTCACCCAATTATCATTATTGTCAGGATTATCTGTGTCTGTGATATCCTAGGCTACCCCAGAATGATCCCCTGCTTCCCTTTGTTCAGATACCCTTAGTGTTTAGGCTTACTGAGGATGCCAACTTAGCACTGAGACCTCACCACCCCCTGCCCCTCCTTCTTTTATCACACAGCCAAAAATGGCATGACTTCACAGTAGTTAAATTACCCCAGACTATTGCTATAGGGGGAAATATGATTGTTGGATATGCCAATATCTTTCCAAAAAACATCTGCCATCTGTGACCCCTGTTACTAAATTTTTAGATGTCCCTGACATGACCACTCACTTAAATCTTCCTGTGTCCCTAACCATTTTTCAGGTTCAATTAGTTACGCATTGAGATACCCCTCACGTTCTGACCTATCCTAGCTTCTGTAGATCTATCAAGAACATTGGCTCAAGGCACCATCTCCATTCCTAGCATATTGGACTAACAAATGTAACCTGGATGAGAGAGAGAATTGGAGGTGTCAGCATTATGCCACCAGGTAATGTACCTGAAATACCATACACATGTATTTTAGAAGGCTTATTAATATCATGACTTTTGATTTGACTCAATGCTGGCTAAACTTGCTGTGAATGAATCCATAAATGAATACACCCTTGGAAGCATTACACACCCCCAAAATACACATTTGTCTGTAACATGCAGGTTTGACCCTCTGTTTCTGCGATTGACCCACTGCTGTATACCCAGTCTGAACATAGAAGGTTCTTGCCTGCTAGGTCACTTTATACTCCCTTTTACTCTCCCCACTCCTGAATGAGAGACTCCCTCCTCCCCACCTTCCCCAAAGGCTTAAGAGAGGGTTGCCAGGAAGATACCATGACACCTGGTGCCAAAGCTTTCTAGGAGTGCTCATTCCTTGTTATGGAGTACATGCCAACAGAGACATGATTAGAAATCTGTCCGTGCCTCTAGGGCTGATGATAGAAAAAACTGCAAGGACCTTTAAAGCTCAACAAAGTTCCCTCAACTTGCTAGGTCAAGTAGTCCAGGGTAATCAAGCAGTGTCAGATTTTCTTTTGTCTAAACAAGGGGAGTCTGGGAGGTATTAAATCCTACCTGCTGCATCTGTATAAATACCCCAGGAGAAGTTGAAAGCTGAATACAAAAAATTTTCCAACGAGCTCTGTGGCAGCAACAGGTGTCTAGTAGTGACCCCAAGCCTTACTAGTTTTCAAGATTATTCACTCGGATTCCCCAGAACTTCAGTTCAGCAAGGACCCCTGAAGCTAGGACTCTTATTCCTTTCCTAGGGCTCATTATCTATCGCATAGTTTGCTGTTCACTTAAATATTGTGCTAAGGCTATAATGAGAGTACTCATGTTCTTGTCATGAAAACCTTAGGGCTGCAATCAGACAGCCATGAATACTTGAAGACAACTGCAAACACATTTCATTTCTGTTATCCTGGGCTCAATTCCAATATACTCCTTGTCAGCAGGAAGAAGCCAAATGGGTTACCTGTCATTTTCCATTGTGCTGCTCACACCTCAGAGATGAGATGAGATCAAGCCCAGAGGGAAGTGAAACTGTCCTTTATAAAATTAATAAAAGGAAACAAGGCAGGAAGTATGATATGAGTCTGCACTCTGCAAAGATATAGGCATAAGTTAAAAAAAAAAAAATTACTGGCCATTGTTCCATAGCTTGCTTTCTCAAAATTCCTCACTTCTCAGGAGTCACAGAGCTGATGGTCATGAAGATCCTTAGCTTTCCTCACTGCTCCCTTAGATAACAGCACCTGGTGAAACCTCAGGCTGGTCTTTGAGATGTCTTCTAAACCCTGCATTCTGGTGAACAAACTGACACAACCAGAACAGTGTCCCATATCACAGAACTGACTCAACTGATCTTGTGACCTCTAACCAGGAACTGACTCAGTTCAGTCATGGAATTAGCACCCTTATAAAAGGGTAAGCCCTTGGATTGAGCCCTCTGTGCCTTCTGTCTTGTGAGGACACAGGGTTCCTCCCCTCAGGAGAGGTAGCAACAAGGCATCATCTTGAAAGTAGGGTGCAGCCCTCATGAGACACCAATCCTGCTGGCTCCTTGGTCTTGGACTCCTGGCCTCCAGAACCCTGAGAAATAAATATCTGTTCTTTATCAGTTAAAAACAAAGAGAAGATAATTTCTATACCCTGTGCTTGCCCTGAATGTAACCAGGGCAAGTGTTACTGATCCTCTAGCTCCGTGTTTACCAAAATACCTTTAAAAAACCTTGCCCAAAAGTTCCTGGGGAGACAGAATTGGGAAATTTCTTATTTGTTCTTACTTGGTGCTCTGTGACATTAAACTATTTTTCTGCCACAGCTCTTGCTGTCTCAGTTACTGACTCTTCTCTGTGCAGTAGGCAATGCGGCCCTGTTGGGTGGTAGCAGAAGGACTGCCTGCTCCCCTCACCATGTGAGGGTTTATTAAGAAGGTGGCTGTCTTCCAGATAGGAGGAAAGGCCTCCCTAGGAACCGAATCTCCTGGCACCCTGATCTCAGACTTCCACCATCCACAATTATGAAAAATACATCTGTATTATTTAAACCACTCAATATTTGGTCTTTGTTATGGCAGCCTTAGCTGACAATACAACCCCCAAACCAAACACCAGTACCTCTCATTTCCAGTCTCAGACCCAGCTTTAGGGAATTCTGGTCATAGCAGTTATTTATTCATGTAACAAGTATTTAGTGTATCTATGCCAGGTATAGTTCTAGACTTGGGGATCATTTAATCAAACACATGCTACCTGGTGCTAATAATCTGATGAGAAGACAGACAGTAAATAAAAACATAATGACAGGAGTAGATTACATGATGTATTTTGGCAATCCATTGCTGGGTAAGAAATAATCTTAAAAACTTTTTATTATTTTTCATTCTGTGGGTTGAATGGGCTCAGCCAGGCAGCTCTTCTGCTCCGTGTCATGAGCTGGGACTGCTGTCATCTGGAGCCTGACTGGTCCAGGACACTCAACAGAGCTCCCTCCCAGGACAGCAGCTGGTGATGGCTATGGGCTGGGACCTCCCTGTGAACTAGGTGGCTTGGGTTCTCCACTTGCTACTATACATGGCCTGGCTGCTCCAGGCTCCATGCCTGGGCTCTTGGAGGGGGTGTTTCAAGCAGCCAAGTCAGAACCACAGGCATATATGTTAGAACCTCAGAGGTCAGGCAGTTTGTTTTCCCCATGTTCCAATCACCACAGGCAGTCATAGATCCAGGGGAAGAGGAATAGGTCTATCTCTTGTAGGTGGATGGTAAGGTCACATTGCTAATAAGCATGCAGGATGGGAGACATAGCTGAGGCCATCTTTGAACAAAGTCTTTTCATACTTAGAATGTGATAGGAAATGAACAGAAAGAAAATCCATAGTAGACAATCAATGCAAAGTAACACTGGAGACACTTTTAAATAGGGTGGTCAGGGAAGGCCTCATGGAAGTGTCATTTGAGCAGACATGAGGAAGACAGGCCTTGAGCCACGCAGGTACCCGAAGGAAGAACATTCCAGGCTTGATCTGCACATATGCAGCACTTTGCATGGGGGCCAACCCAAATCTGCAGGAGGTACGGAGGTGGCCTATTCATAGAAACACTCCTGCAAGGAGTGGTGGAGGCCCTGAACTCCCCTTCCTGCCAGGCTGTCTGAAATCTTGTGGTGTGGGAGGGGAAGGCACTTGGGTGCAGGAGGACTGGGTAGGGGAGAAGCTGAGGAGTGTCCCACTGTCACTCCACCTCTGCTCTCTCTTCTGCACCAAGTGCCCCCCGGTTTGTGGAGACTGATACTGAGGACCCTGAGGGTTGTCACACCCTATCATGCAGGGCACTTGCATCCTCAGGTATCAATAGAGCTCCGACCTGGGGCAGGAAGGGAAGCAATTGATGCTGATTCAGGACTCACAGAAACCAAGCCTGGGGAAAAGTAGACATACCAGGCTGGGCAGCTAAGGTTCACCTGCCTGCTAGAGGCCCTGGGCCTGAAGGGGTCCCTTAGTGTGACTAGAGTGAGGTGTTGTCAGATGAGGGTGGGGGCATCTCCTGCAGCCCCTGCCCCACTCTCTGCCCCTGTACTCCAGGCCCTTCCCTCCCTCCTACGTGGCAATGCCAGGGTGTCCTCAGTTCCCCTCTGATCACTCCCCTCTTCTCCTTATTGGGAAGTCCTTTTTGTTCTAACCTCCTGCTTCCTGCTGCACCTGCTCCCCAGCCCCAGGCTCTGCCCTCTCCCTCCTCTTTTACCCACAGGAGTAAGGGCTCACTTCCCACTGAGGAACTGGCTCTACTGGAGAGTCTGGGCTCTTGCTGTGGCTGCCAGAAGGGAAAGGCTCTGGGCCAGGGGCTGGGGAGGGAGAACGGGCACAGCCAGAGCAGAAATTGAACAATTAAGGCAGATGATGGAGGCAGATGTTTTCACATCACTATTTTTCTCTCATAGTCCTGGGAAGCCATCCTTCCTCAAGTCCATGGACATGGACAGAGCAGTAGGGAACAGAAAAAATATTCCACAGGAAGGAAAAATAGATTTCTCCCCCTGCCATCTTTTTCTTCTTGTCTATTCTGTGCAATTTTATAAGTGAAACTTGTTAATTAAATGTAAAATTTCTTTTGAAGGAAATCTCTGAATATTAGAGAATAACATGCTGAAAAACAGAAGCTTTAGGGAATGAAACCATGTATGGAGAGTTGTGAAGGGGGTGTCACAGGCTGCTCTGGACAAGCTCTGATGAGGGCTGGAGGGAGAGCCACTTATCTCCCTGTGTGAGCTCCGGTAGGTCTTGGACCTCTGAGTCCTCTTTAGTAAAGTAGAATGAGCATCCAAGTACAGATCCTACATATCATTTTACAATATTGAAAGCAGGGCTCCTTAGAAAAATAGCTGGGTTAAGGAAAGGACAAGATGAGCACGGAAAATCTTACAATGCCAGAAAGGGAATATTCCTTTCTCCAAAACACTGGAGTGAGTCAAAGGGACAGAAGAGCCAGAATGAAAGAGCTCCCTATGGACCGAGCTGGAATAATTTACAAAAAAACTAACAGTACTGGCATACAACCCAAAATGTAAAATAAATATATATTTATACTGAAATACACAAATGATTGAATTAACAAATAAAGTGGGTGAAAAGGGAAAAATCTTCCTTACAGAAGAATTCTAAATAAGAAGACATTCTCCCTACCAGGAGATAGAGCTCAGTTTCCTCCACCTCGAATGTGGGCTAAGCTTGCTGATTTGCTTCAAAAATACTAGGGTATGAAAAGGGATAAAGTAACTTTACAGAGAACAAAACAGGGCAGACACTAACTTAACCCTTTTTGATCCTATGTCTGATCTAACCAACGTAATCAATTTTTTTTTGCTTATAAACAAAAATTTAAAAAAAAAACACTTTAAATATTTTATGTAACCTAAACTAGACAATGAGATCATCAGATGAATTCCTATTTATGTTTCTCTTCAAAACTATAGGATAATTACAAGTAATCCACCAACCTCTTTCCCACCCAAAATAGAGTGAGGGAGTAATCCTGTGGCAGAAAAAATGGATTGGAAAGGGTCAACCAAATGATCCAGTCATGTTGAAATCATGGACGCCTGAAATGAGGTAATGAGAAGGGCACATCACCTCTATGATGTGCTTCCCAAATCCATAAGCCCAAACTAGTCATTGGAAAATATTAGACAAACTGAAACAGAGTGATAATCTACAAATTATCTGGCCAATATTCTTTTTGTTTTTGAGACAGAGTCTCACTATGTCACCCTTGGTAGAGTACTATGGTGTCACAGCTCACAGCAACCTCCAACTCTTGGGCTTGAGCGATTCTCTTGCCTCAGACTCCAAAGTAGCTGGGACTACAGGCACCCGCTACAATGCCTGGCTATTTTTTTTTTTAATTGCAGTTGGTATTGTTATTTAGCAGGCCCAGGTGTATGTGGCCAGTGCCCTAATCACTGAGCAACTGGTGCCAAGCCTGCTGGCCAGTATTCTGTAAAACTTAAAGGTCATGAACACAGGTAAAGACTGAAAAATTCAAGAGACCAGAGAGGACGACAGAGACATGAGAACTAAATGCATGAAGATGCCCTGGCTTCTATGCTCCTATGAAAATAGAAAAATAGAGAAAAAACTAATGAGGCTATAAATTCCAGCTTTAGCTCATAGTATTGTGCCAATGTTAATTTCTTAGATGCTTAGCCTTAACATGATTTTTTATAAATGTTAATATTAAGGCAAACTGGGTGAAGGGTACATGGGAATTGTGTGTCCTCATTTTGTAACTCTTTAGTAAATTTAATGCTATTTCCCTCAAATTATTTTTATTTTAAAAAGTGAAATTAATTAGATAGCCTAATAAAGAAATTGAATCAATATTTAATCATATTCCAAAACAGAAAGCACCAGGTCCAACCAAGGTCACTGGCGAATTATACCAAATATTTCAGGAAGAAATGATACCAATTCTCTATAGTAAGACATATGTCTATAAGACAGACATAAAGAGAATACTCCCTATTGAATTTTACAAGGCCAGGATTACACTACTATGAAAATCAGAAAAGACTTTACAAGAAAGGAAAACTACAGACCAATATTGCTTATGAATAGTGATGGAAAAATGCCTCAACGAAATATTAGCAAACTGAGTCAACAGTTTATTAAAAAACTATACTCCATGTCCTAGCAGGATATATTTCAGTATGCAAGCCTGGCTCGGCATTTCAAAACTAGTTTATATAATTCATCATCTAAGAGGCCACAGATGAAAAATTGCATTATCAATAGATGCAGAAATTGCGTTATCAATAGATGCAGAAATAACAGTTGAGAAAATCCACTACTCAGTCATGAAAAAAAAAATGTCTTAGCAAACTGGGACTCGAGAGGCACTTCCTCAACTTAACAAAGAATACCTACCAAAAAGCCTATAGCCAACTTCATACTTAACAGTGAGAAACTAGAAGGTTTCCCACTCAGATCAGGAACAAGCAAGGATGTCCCCTCTTACCACTGCCTTTCAACATCTTACTGGAGGTCTGAGCTAAAGCAATGACAAGAACAGGGAACATAAGGTGTGCAGATTTGGATGGAAAAAGTAAACTGTCTTTGTTCACAAATAACATGACAACTATGTTGAAATAGAACAGAATCAATAAAAACATAAGCAATTATAGCAGGGTTGGAGGACACAAATTTAATATACAAAGGCAATGGCTTCCCTTGTGTTACCAATGGACAACTGGAATTTGAAATTAAAAACTGTACCACTTATGTTGGCACCACCCAAGCTGAATATTAAATATATATCTAATGAAACATGTGTAGGATCCATGTGAGAAAACTGTAAAATGCTGATGAAATAAAGCAAAGGACTAGGCTCAGCGCCTGTAGCTCAAGTGGCTAAGGCGCCAGCCACATACAACTCCCCAGAGCTGGCGAGTTCGAATCCAGCCCAGGCCCACCAAACAATGACAACAATAGCTGGGCCTTGTGGAGGGTGCCTGTAGTCCCAGCTACTTGGGAGGCTGAGGCAAGAGGATCGTTTAAGCCCAAGAGTTTTGAGGTTGCTGTGAGCAGTGATGTCACAGCACAGCACTCTACCCAGGGTGACAGTTTGAGACTCTGTGTAAAAAAAAAAAAAAAAAAAAAGAAGAAGAAAGAAAGAAAGATAGAAGGAAAGCAAAGGACTAAACCAATGAAGAAATGTTCCATGTTCATGGCTACAAAGACTCAATAGTTGGAAGATATAGGTTCTTAACAACTTAATCTATAGATTCAACAGGGTTCCAATAAAAATCCCAACAAGCAATTAGCTGGATATTTACAAATGGACTCAAAAGTTTACACAATGAGGTAGTAGAAAAGGGTTATCCATAACAAGATACACGGAAAATAAAGTCAAGAGTGTCACCGGAATTTCTGTCTTCAGTAGGTCCTTGGTCTCAGGGATTTGAAGAATAAAATCACAGACCACAGATCAGTGGTAAGATAGGATTTATCATACAGATCAGAACACAGAAAAAGCACCAAAGCTTCTGGCAGAGAGAAAGACTAAAGTCAGAATATCTCTTCCTGAGTTCTTTCTTCAAGGGAATATATAGTCACATAGGTCCTTTGCAGTTACATTTGGCCAAGACTTGGTAACAAATGAATGGATACAGTCCCTTGCAATGGGGTAAGATGAATGAGTGCATTAATTAATGGATAGTACCACTAGGTGCTGAGCTTCCCTTCGTGAAATTGCCCAGGCCTACAAAACTTACATGAAATTGTACAGGTCTACGAAATGGGGGATCCCTGTACATCACTGGATAGGGGAACCCTGTATCACCCTCAGGCCTGTGAAATGCTCACAGGGGAGTATGGCAGCCAGAGGAGGGCTCTCTAGGTCCAAGAGTGGTTCTGGGGTTGGCACCAGCAGCAGCACAGACTGTGCCGTGGTCTCCCTCAACTTCCTAGGGACCCATGCTCTTTGGAGTCCTCTCCAAGCTACACTTGGCTCTCCAGCCTTTGCCTCCCTGTTCTGTAGCCAGGGGCAGCAACGCAGAGGGAGCGCCAGATCCTCCCTGCTGCTCAGCACTGCACGACCAGGGGCGCCGCCTACCCTGTATCAAGAGGACTGGCACTAAAGGACTTTGATAGTTACTATAAAGTTATATGTAGTAATCAACACAGTGACGTTGGTCAAAGAAGAGACAAGCAGATTAACAGAACAGAGAGCCCAGAAATGCATCCACATAAACAGAGTCAGCTGATATGCGACAGAGGGACAAAGACAATACAATACAGAAAATATACTCTTTTGAATGATTGATGCTGGCACAACTGGACATCTACATGCAAAAAATGTGAACTGAAAAGAGCTCTCTTGAAGGGGTGCTGTGCAAGTTACCTGTGATAGGAACAGAAAGTGCCTACCAGGATCTCTGATACTTGCTGAGCGCTCACATTAAGATAAAGGGTGGAATTCAATATCCCTCAGTCCCCATCCCCTTAAGAGTTTCCCATGAAGGCTACAATGATTCACATCAGTCACCTGACCCTGCTAACCTCTGGGTAGGATGCAATACTGGAGGGACCATCAGCACAGTGGCCACAGGGGGATCTGCTGCCCCTTGACCTTATTCATGATGTTGACCATAATTCCCTGCTTGTTTCTGGCTGGACATAGGCTCCTCCTGCAGAGGCCAGCCCAGAATTCTCTTCTCATTAAGACTGTTATGACTCAGGAATAACAAGAAGGAAATAAATATACACAGTTACTGAGCACTAGGTGATCCAGTTTACATATGTCTGTCTTCATTCCTTCATTTTTATGCTTACGAGATCCAAAGCTCATGCAGTATTCAAACCGACTCCAAATCCATCAATTTCCTTAGTTTTCACAGATAATCAAAGCCAACCTCTATGGACTGTTTTAAGTTATGGTTTAAGATGACCTACTGTAAATTACTGGGGGTCAGTCTATTACAGAGTTTATAAGAAGAAACTTAGACAGTTGGAAGAAAAAACAGAGTTCATCTAAGAAGAAACTTAGATGGTTGCAATGTCCAGTTTTCAAGACACTTGTTACTACATGATTTAGATTTTCTTGCAGGAGTCTCATTTGTTGGCATTTTGTCTCAGTAGGTGCTAATATATAAATGTGGTTAGTTTAGCTTCAGTGTTATTTGATGCTATGTTCCTTACCCACATACTGGATAGTTTCCTGTGTCTGTAACTATAGTATTTTGGATGTCTTTTGTAATTCACTGCAATTCAAGCATGAGTCACGCATAATCTGTCACTAAGAGATAAGAGGGAAAGCCCTTCTCCCCTAAACATTTTACAAACGTTCTTAGTCCTTTTTCCACAGAGTGGGAACAAGTCAGCTGATGAGGAATGTGAGGTCTCTGTCCTCATATGAATTGTTTCAGCCCCCCAGTTGTGAGAACCACCAACCGCTAGGAAGGTCTCTCTGCCATTTCCTGGACACTCTTATGACAGAGGCCGCATTCCCTCCCGCTCCACAGTGACATCCTGATAGCCATCCGGTGAGCAGCTGTCCACTCTCCAGCAATCCTGCCTTCTCAGGCATGTTCTCCTGTCTGACCACCTTCCTTCTCCCAGATGATCAAACTGGCACCATTTACTGTCTTCTCAGCCACCTCTGCCCATGGGCCTGTGGCTGCGCCCTCTACTCACAACAGGACACCCATACAGCACCCTGCAGGAAGCTGAAATCCATACACAGGTTCACTCATACACATCAGGTACACACGGGGCTCTGCTTCTCTGCAGGAGGAGGGGTGAGAGGCTTAGCAGTCCATAAAGTTTGACTCCTGTGCCAGTGTCATGTGTCAGGAGCCCAGGTTGCAGTGGTACAAAGGTGCCAGACCTAGCAGAGAAGGAAAATCCACCAACATTCTGTGCAAATCAGGGACAAGACAAGGTCATCCTATCCAAGAAACAAGAGAGGAAAAAGGAACAGAGAGAGGAAATCAGTCCTTGACCAGGGCAGTGAGCATGAGCTTTTAAGTCAGGTGCACCTGGACATGATCCTTTCAACTTCTTCTACCAACCAGCTGTGGAACCTTCAGCGCATTTGACCCAGATCTGGCCCAACAGACACCTGCCCAATGAGTGAGCCCTGAATGAAATGATCTGAGGCAGGTTCCTCATCTGCAGACTGGTGGTGTAATTCCTGCCTTGCAGAGTGGACAGGAGTAAGTGAGAAAAGACATGGTGCTGAGAGATACACACACCTATGGCCAGCTGGCACTGGTGTGCTCCAGCAAGTTCTGCCTAAACTGGCAGGAATGTTTTCCACATCAGGAGCAGGAGCTGTTCTGGACTCTGTCTGGGGCCAGGGTGGGAGGGAGGTGGGGGCAGCAGTGCAGGCAGACAAGGGGTCTGGGCAGGGCTGAGACAGAACCAGTTCACAGTTCACAGACTCCTTGCACAGGAATCCCTCATCTGACAGGTAGGACCCCACTGCCTCAGCCCCCGTCCTAAGGGTGGTTCCAAGTGGTGCCCTGTCAGGAGCTCCTGTCTCCAGGCTCACAAATCCCCAAGGAGAGCACATGAGTGTCAGGGTGTGGGGGCACAGTCTACAATGTGAGTGTAAGTTTGTGTGTAAGGGTGTGTGTGTGTGTGTGCGTACACATGCTCATGTGAGCAGAAACTCCTGCCTCTGCTCAGTCTGAGCTGGGGTTGGCTGGTGGAAATGCCACTCCTGTTTCCCTTGCTTTCCAAAGCTCCACCTCACAGCACACTGGGCGATTGATCATCAAGGCTCATGAGTGTTAAAGAGAAGAGAAAAATAACTGAGATTGTGCCGTGTGGGCAGAGGACTGTCACCATCTCACTCTCTGAACCTCTTCCTGTGGGTCTGCCCTGGAATGTGAGGTGCAGAAGAGCCCCCAGTGCTGCTGGGGGGGCACAGTGCAGCATGTGGCCCTGGGCCCTGACCCAGATGGGGTCTTCTCACAGCTGATTTGTTGCGATCTGCAGCCTGAACCCAGTGTAAATGCTGCCAAAGACTAACTACCAGCCCAGGACCAAATACTCAGTATGTGCTGAGAGAAAAGCCAAGATCTCAGAGGGGGATCCAGGAGGGCAGAGCTGGGTGGGTCCAGGGAGCAGCCAGGAGGATTCCAAACCACAACCTCCCATATGACTTCCTCCCTCATGGGTCTGGTGCCCACCAGCAGAGACACGGCCCCAAGGCCAAATCCTGGGGTGATGTCCCCTCTCAGTGCTCTCCTTAGGGGTGGGGGCTGACAAGGCATTCAGTACCTGGGCATTAACATTGGCTGACCCCTGGCCTGGGGATGATCATCACATATACACACCCTTCCACCCACTCCCTAGAGTGGTGGGGGCTGGGCTGCCCTTTGCATGGCTCCATTGCTGTCCTGGGAGGAGCGACTGTCCTCACAGCACCCCTAGGGTGAGGTCCAGCTGCTAGGCTTGGGGGGGGACCCTGACAGGACATGTTCCCAAATGATCAGGAGTGCTGGGTAGACAGTAGTGTCTACTGTCAGCTCCAGGGATCCAGGTGAGCCAAGACACTGGGTGACCCACAGAAACCTGGAAGGAGGGACCAGGATTCTCTTAAGGAAGCCAGACACTTCAACATAGAAAGAGTTAAAAAACAAATGGACGATCAAGACTTCCAAGGCCCTAACTTGATACTGAGAGCATAGGCAAGGACATGTGCTTGGAAGAAACAAGGGGGACAGGAGACACTGTTGAATGTGACACTTATCTGGCACGGGGAAGAGAAGGGATTCACAGAATCAGGGTTGCAGTTGTCTGCACAGGGGATGAGATACCACTGCCCTTCCAGATTTCCCACTGACTGTGCGGGCTCAGCCCTAAAGGGCTCTTCATTCTGGAGCCACCTGGCCAGGTGTGAGTGCCCTGAGGATGCTGTCAGAAGGGGTATTTATGTGAGTATCTTAAGGTGCACTGAGAGAGGCAGAAACCTCCCCTGGAGGAGAGGGGGAAGGGTTCATGCTGATACTTTAATGAGTACAGTCCATGAAAGCAGAGGTCAGGATGCCCCGATCACAGCTCCCTAATTCCCCTCATCAGTTTGCCTTTGCATTATACAAAGGAAGTCCCCCCAAAACATGGAGCCCCTAGGGCACAGGGCTGAAGCCTACAGTGATGTTCATCATCCCTCTTCTTCCCCCCTTCCTGGGGTCATGGCATCACTGAGACCCCAGAGCTCTCTTGTAAAGCGCCAGGTGAGAGAGGAGCTGTCAACCGCACCCCACCCTTAAGAATTGAGACCCAGAACAGCTCCAGCAGAGATGGGGGGATGGGAACAGCCACGGGGGGAATCGGAGGAAGGGAACAGCCATGGGGGGGCCTCTCTCAAAAGCACCAGCCATGTCACAGGTCTGGGCACTCTCCCTGGCTGTCTGTGGGGGGAGTTCTAGTTCTCCATAAAGTCTTCTGCTGTCAGCAGATCAGTGGGAGCAAATTCAGGGATTTTATTCGGTAACCATTGCATTCTTCTGCACCCATAGAACAGATTGGGCTGCCCTCAGCCAGCTACAGAGGTCCCCGAGTTCTACAAAGTGCTTCCTTTCTTGCTGCTTTCAATTTAGAGATCAAAGCATTATCCTATTCTAGATAGTTCTGGAAGCTTCAGCATCTCTTATGGTTTCCATAACCCTGCAACACCTCTGCACATCCTGCCTCCTCCCAGGCTCCCAGCCACCCCTGACTGAGTCCTCTCTTTCCTGTCATGCCCTGACTGGTCGCAGCATGTTCACCAAAAACTGCTAAGACTCTACATATTATGTTACAGGACTAACATATCTCTTCCCTATGCTAATTCCAAAACTTGGCTCACTACAATAAATGTGGGGACAAAGAGGAATATTCTACAAAGCAGGAAACAGGGTAAAGGTGAGAAGAGCCAACTCAGGGCATCTGAGAAGCCCCATGTGCAGAGGCGCCCTGGGGCCTTAGGGAGACACAGCACAGCCAGAGCCCAGGGATCTGAGCTCTCCTACAAAATAACACTCATATAAAGCCCTGATGAGAGGGACCAAATCTAAATATAAAAATACACACAAAGAAGGGGTACTGAGGCTAGGGTTGAGTGGCCTTTCTCAGCCCTTGACCTCCATGGGTTTGGAGAATGGCTCAGCCTGGAGGTGTGTGAGGCTCTGACCTGGAGCAGCACCTGCCCCCTAAAGAACAGGGACAAGTCACAGCACCAGGAAAGCCCCAGACAAATAGGCAAGAAGTGACAGAAGCAGGAACTTACTGAGCACAGTGAGGCTGGACCTCACTCAGCACCTGTGTCCTCCCTCTGCCCTCCTCCCCTCTGCCCCCACCTCAACACAGCACATTCTCAGACTCCATAGAGAGAGTCTAAGGTCCATGTTTTCTTAATACTGGAGAGTATTTTACCACGTATTCAAGGAAAGCCAATGAGAACAGTAACTAATAGAGCAGGAGGGCTATAGGGTGAGTAAGTAATAAGGGAAATACTGTAACAATTTCATTTTCAGAAAAGGCAGATTGTTAGGCAGCCTGGACATTGGATATGTGTGGAGGAGGTTTTGGGGGATCAGGGAGCGTGCCCCTCTCCCCACACCCTCCCACGGATTCTGCAGGAAGGAGACAGACTCACCAGCTGAGCAGCTGGGGAGAGAAATGTAAGGGCCACAGAGAGATGAGAACAAGTCCTATCTCGCTGGTCCACACAGGCAGCTCTGAAGCTGTGGAGAAAATGACAGTGACCAGATACAGCTCAACCACTCTCTGTCTTGGTACCCTGAGCACCACAGACAGCCCATCCCCATCCTCCACCCTCAAATCCCAAAGACTCCCTGCACCCCGAGCTGCCCCCCCACTGCCTCACTCCTGTTGGCATCAGGCCCCAGAATCATATTTCAGGAAGCTATGAGCAGCACATCAGTCTCAGGAACCCTGCCGCCTTCTAGAGAATAACAATAAAGAGGCCCAGGCAGAGCTCACAGGGGGAGACGGTACTGAGAGCAGGATCAGGGACAGGAGAGGCACAGGACTGAGGCTCCCACCCTCTCTGTTCTAGGGTTGGAGAGATGGGCTTCCCCAGCCACCCTTTCTGTGCTGGTATTTACAGAGTATAGACACTCCCTGGGTTCTAGTGAGGAAAGAAGACCCTGTGAGGGGCCATCGGGGAGAGGGGCCCCCGGGGTCTTGAATACCTGGTTAATATGCTCCTCAGCTGAGATTAGGGAGTTAAACCTGGGACACAGGAGAGGAGGAAGAGACAGTGAGGGACCATGTGGTCACTCTCCTGGGTGTCTGTTTGCAGCCAGGGTCTCCCTTAGGGTCCAGGGCACCCAGGAACAATGTCCTGAATGTTGCCACCCTGCTGTTCTCACCTGTGAATGAGACTGAGCCCCTTCCTCCTCCAGTACAAACAAGTGGGAGGATCACTCCACACACACCTGGTCCCTACATGTTAATTAATCCTGTCTGATTGTTTGATTTAGTATTTTATAGGTCTTGCAAGAAAAGAACAAAATGGAAGGATGACTTCTTTAAACCTGATTTCATGACTTTATTTTGTAGCAAAACTGTGCAGCAATTTTAGGGTTGAAAATTGCTCAAAGAATGAAAAGATTCGGAAATAATAAGTAAATTAAGGTTAGGAAACTTTTTTTTTGGTAGTCCTTATTAATTTTTAATAAAATAGGTAATTTCATATTACATAGAGAGCAAATCCATTCACTCATTTTTGATAAAATTTTAGAAATATTTTCTATAAAAAGTTTAGGATTTGATTGGGAATGAATCCATTATAACATGATTCCTGCAGGTACAGTGCTCCCATCCTCCTCCCCATTCTTATTAATTTTGAAAAATTTTAAGAATACAGAAAAATACAAAAAATAAGATGAGATATCCATATACCACAATCCAGAATCAACTAGTATCTTTATATTTAACTGCAGTCTTTTAAAAGAGAAATGAATACGTAAAAAGCCAAAGTCCCCTTTAAACAATCCCCACTCCACCTTCCACACTCATTCCCTTCCTTTCTCAACACTGCATAGTGACCATGATCATCTGTATCCTTGCAAATCATTTCAAAAACATTTATATACGTATATGTATCCATTACCAGTATATAGTGCTGAATTTTGTGAGAAACAAGATTCCAAACACACCATACAGCCCAACTGCACTGAGCAGCCCTGCACAGATGGGCACAGACACAGACACAGAAACCAATTGGGTTGGGGGGGGGGATCCAGGGAGGCTGTAAGTGCAGCGCCAGGGCCCCCTTCCCACTGCAGTCTGTGGAGAGCTGCAGGGAGGGGTAACCAGATCCTCCCAGCAGAGACACCAAAAACACCAAACAGCTCACAGGTAAGGCCTTTCCAGTTTGCAGTCTCACTGCTGCTGTACTTAGAGCTGCCAGCGGGATTAGACCAAACGAACACAGGCAACCACTTGCCAGTTTTCCACTGCTTTTGTCCTCCTCTTGGGGTCCAGAAGTCTCTCACTGACTCCCTGTGTCCTCAAAGGGATGATTATAGGCAGATCCTACCAGCCAGAGATGCCTGGAGTCTTGTCTCCCCAGACTCACCATGCCTAGTTGCAAGGAAGTTGTTCACCAGGTCTGCTTTTAAGAGACATTTTCCATGGAGCAGAATAAATGAGGCTGGATACAGCTTGTCCCTGCTGAAACATTTTTCTACTAATGGTAAACTCTCCACTGTCAGAGTGTGGCAGTATCCCAGCTGATCCAATCCTTTTGTAATATTAGCATATGTTCTTTCCACAGCTGTAGTTATCCTATCTTCCAAAATCAGTTTTATTCACTTATACAAATTAACATCCTGCAGCTCCAGCCGCAGCTCCCTCCTTCTGCTGATATTTGGACTTTTTCATCAAAATTTCACTTCAAGTGTTTTAAAACTTCACCATAGGTATGCTGTCCTATTAAAAAGAAAAACCTGCTTAATTACAAATAAGCATAAACATGCAGAGGAGCAGAAAGAGGGAAAACTACCCACTGTCTCTGCTGGGAGGATCTGGTTACCCCTCCCTGCAGCTCTCCACCGACTGCAGTGGGAAGGGGGCCCTGGCGCTGCACTTACAGCCTCCCTGGATCCCCCCTTCCCCCCCCCCCCAGTTGGTTTCTGTGTCTGTGCCCATCTGTGCAGGGCTGCTCAGTTCAGTTGAGCTGTATGGTGTGTTTGGAATCTTGTTTCTGAAAACGTTCTTATCAATAAACAACTGCATATGACATTCTAGACTCTTCTGAATCACTGCTTGTACCTGCTGTGTGCTATTTCCAAACTGAGGGCCCAGCCACTCTTCCCTTGTGGACTTTGTTTATTGTTGTAAATAACGTCTGGTTAACATCCTGGACCTGAAGGTGTTTCTGAATTTTAGATTTTCTTGTCAAGTCATAAATTTCTTAAATACAAATTAGTAGGTCAAAAGGCAGGATCATTTTTTTTTTTATTAAATCATAGCTGTGTACATTATGCAATCATGGGGTACAATGTGCTGGTTTTATATACCATTTGAAATATTTTCATCAAACTGGTTAACATAGCCTTCACCACATTTTCTTAGTTATTGTGTTAAGATGGGCATCATCATTTTTAAGGATCCTCATATATGTTG
>CAUYPK010139500.1:0-16618 GCA_963574355.1 Loris lydekkerianus
TTTAGAGAGGAAGAAGATTGGGTGATTGGTGGGATACACCTGCAGTGCATCTTACAAGGGTACATGTGAAACTGAGTAAACGTAGAATATAAATGTCTTAACACAACAACTAAGAAAATGCCAGGAAGGCTATGTTAACCAATGTGATTAAAAATGTGTCAGTCTATAAAACCAGTGTATGATGCCACATGATCGCATTAATATACACATCTATGATTTAATAAGAAGAAGAAGATACCAAAAAGAAGTGCCCATGAAACAGATCAAGACTATAATCTTCTACTTAAAAAAAGATTAAAAGGCATTAATAAAATAATATGAATGGTGAAAAACAACATAGAAATAAAAAATAAAACTAAGTGATCCTCTGGGGAAAATTATATTCAATTCATTATCTGGAAAACAAAATAAAGGGAAAGAATCAAATACATATCCCACTTGTCCTATCTAACTTTAAACTGGACAATTAAATAGTAGAAAAAGGTAAACATCAGAAAGGAATATCAACTATTAGGAAAAAATAAATAATAGAGTATCAACATTTTTCACATTCCAATAAATTAATATATGTTGGTTTTAAGCATCAACAGCTGCTATATTTCAAAAATAGAGAAAATCAGACATTATATGCTTTCTCTTGAAAGAATAGAACACAGTACTTTACCTAGTTTGCCAAACGTAAGTCTGATCCAGCCTCTGGAACCACCTACCAATTTATGGAAAATTCAGAGGACAGAGAAATATGTTGATCACTTATATGAGTATACAATTTTTAAAACCTGGTCTGTGAGGAACTCTATGGATCCAACACCTCTAACTCTATAACGAAAAAAAAAAAAAAACTGTAAGGAAAAGAAAGGAATAGAAGAGAAACCTGTGGATTAAAAGGAAACTTAAAAAACATAATAATTTTTTATAAAAACAGACAAGACTGGGTGGAACCTGTGGCTCAACGGAGTAGGGAGCCAGTCCCATATGCCAGAGGTGTTGGGTTCAAACCCAGCCCCAGCCAAAAACTGCAAAAAAAAAAATAAAAATCTAAAAACCATAAATAAAATAAATTCCAATGAGTAAATGCCTAAATGCAATTTTTTCTAAAGTTTAGCACTATTGGACAATAAAAGCTATGATAGGGTGTTAAAGAAAGATTTCTGTGTTATATGGGGTACTAAATTTTTCTTAAATAAGCCAATCATAAAATGACATTTAAAAGAAAGTGATAGATTTGGCTATATCAAAACTAAGTACTTTCTTCAGTCAAAATGCACCATAAAGTTCAATAATAAGCTATAACTTGTGAGAAAGTATTTGAAATGTGTACAAGCTTACTATCCCTTACATAAAAAGAATAACTACAAAGCAGTAATTTTTTTAAATAGAAAAATGTTCAAAGACTATGAAGAGGCAATTTACAACTCACAATGGCAAATAAGCATATGAAAAGATATATAAAAGCACTATCAGTGAGATAACTACATATAACACTCCATATTCATCAGAATAGGAAAACCAAAATTTTTATAATTCAGATTTTGGCAGGGCTTCCTAAAACAAACTGCAATAGAAAGGGTAAATTAGAACCACCATTTTAGAGAGTAACTTGACAATTATCCAACAATATCTAGCAAAAGTTGAAAAATTATGATTAGGAGAAGGCAAAGTGAGGAATTTCTGAAAGGCTTAGGTTTTTCTTGACCTGAGTGTTAAGTCTGTGATAGTCATTGAGTTGAACATTCACATTGGTGCATCATCTTATATATACTATACTTTATTATTTTTAAAAAGTGTTTTTTAAATTAAGCAGAAATCTGCTAGAAGTATTCATGAGAAATGTTTTTCTTTCTTTACAAAAAGGAGTAGATGTGGGTAATGCAACTTTTCGCTCTCATGTTCTCTGTTCTGTGGCTACAGGAAGTGATGGCTGTCACTGCTGCAGCCATGTTGCAAACACAAAGAAACAGCCAAGAGATTTTTTAAAGAAATTAGCACTGGCTTATTCAGCTGCTGAAAGCAATTGCCTGCCTCTGGACATCTTTTTATAAGAACAAAATAAATATTCATTTGTTAAGAAACAAGAGAAAGATTGGGGGGAGTTACTGTGGTAGAAGTTAGTTGCTTTCAATGACACACAATGTGACACACAATGCATCAGTTTTCTCACAAGGTTAAAACAAGGACACTAATAACTGGCTTATAAAGATGGATTTCTTTTACTGCAAAAACACTTATATTAGAAAACAGGTAGCTTTAAATATCAATTATTCATAGGTGAGATATTTTATGCTGATTATGGATTGCTTTTTTTTTTTTGGTAACCTTGATATGAGATACTAAAGGATGTTAGATACCATGGCTAAATACCAAATGAGTGTGTGCATGTGTATATATATATGTGTGTTTATTCCCTGAGGATATTTAAATTATGTATTATATACTTCCTATCAGGGATCCAATCTCTATCAGTCTTTACTTGGATTGTATCATGATAGAGAAAAAGACAAATATTAAATATAAATGCACTACACTAAGATGTCTTAATAAATTTCTAAATTATGACTTTCCTATTTGCCTTCCACTTGTGCAAACTGTTATAACACAGATGAACATAAACCTGATTTATTCTGTATCAGTTTTTTATATTCTTTATGAAAATTCTCTTCATTTTAGATATTTTCATTCAAATTTTTTAAAAAGAATTTCTCCTAATTCAAAGGCAGATATTAATGTTTATGGAATGAGAATTGCTTGAATTTCTTACCAAGTGGGGTTTCTTCAAATAACAGAAAAATAAGATTTTACTGAATGGTTTGGGCATTTTCCAACTGCCTAAGTATGCATGACTTACACTTCTCTGTTTTCAACTCTTTTTTTATTTCTCATCAGTATCTACTTTGTTGAAAATATTGGAGTGACATTAGCGAAAGGAAGGAACAGAACAGCCCTCACTTGTATTTCATAAACTGTCTCAAGAGCAGAGTGAGAGATAACTGTGGCACCAAATGTTCAAGTAGAAGTTCAGTGCAATTGAAGTGCACGAGGACGCGATGGAACAAAATCGTCACTTCCTCCATCTGACAGTCTTTGATATTCCCCACTATATCATATTGATGAATGCTGAATGACTCCCAAATTTGCCCTAATACTCTCAGTACCCCTTCAGTTTCTAACTGTATTGTGAAGCTCTTTAGGGGGTTGTGACTTCATGCTTTGTCAGACTGACTCTTCTCATGAATGCATGTTCATGCATATGACAGTACCGCAGACACTATTAAGAAGCCCAGATGACATATCAGAGAGACATTTTAAAAGGATTGTTAAAGGTAAGAGATATTCTTACACACATAAGAAGAGATCGTCCCCTTGATCCATAGGACAGAAGTTCTGTAGGAGGCCAACTAAACCATGAGTGCAGTCCAACATTTAACATTCGCCGTGTGAAAAATTATAAAAATGAGAAAATGTGATGAGGAAAACTGATTTGGCCTGTTTTCATTGACAATAGAAGGTGTATGAGCCAGGATATACAGTGGAGGGAGAGAACACACACACACTCACACACTTTGCATTCCCCTGCTTTCCACAGGTTACATTCTGAAAAACTGTTCATTAGAAAAGCCCTTATTGTGAAGTCCAAAGTAAGACTATGCAAGAGACTTTTGAAAATATTAGCAGACAAATTTATCTTAAAAATTGAAATAATAAAAAGATCCTAACTAGATAAGCATCATAACTAGATAACTGTTATTACAACCACACCACCATAGTAATAGATGCTGGAACATGTCTATTTATGTTTCATAGAAAATGATTTTCTTTCTGACCTAAAACTTGTCCATTGTACTGCTAAAATTTTTCATGTTCCTCCAAGGCTAGGATTGTCCTACTTTACTCTCAGCTCAGTAGCCCAAAGGCAAGTAACTGTGGCTCTTGACAAAGCAAAACAATCAGTTAAAGGTGTTTAGTCCAATGGAGAGTGACAGGAATAGAGCCTTCACATACTAAGACTGCTAAGAACAGAACAGGTGAAGTACTGGTTGGCCCCTCACCTAAACCTTAAGCTATAAAGGCAAATGTCATTTTGGAAAATTGGTATCCAGGGAATATATAACTTTTTTCAAGAGAATTCTAAACATGAAAGCAAAATGGGGAGGAAGGGGCAAGAAATACATTGCGTACTATATGAGAGTTTCAAAGCATCATAAATATAATTGTCACTTGACTTTTCATAAATTCTACGCACGTCTCTGATTAAAAGCACATTTTTGTTAGTGGCACCCAGAAAATTATCTCAAATAATATTTAACACGGCTTTGTTGAAAATTCTGAAACTTTGTAAAAACATGTTTTCTACATAGAGTTGTATGTTTTTTTGATTGACCCTAAGGATATTTGTAGTTTCATTTAGTTTACCTTAAAACTAAAATATACACACTATTTTTAAAAAATAAAAGCATCAAATATTAGAGTGGCATAATTTTACTTGTTTTAAATTTTTAAAATTGTATACATATAATATGCTGTAGAAGTATAGAAAAGAAACTGCTTAGTGTTCTAAGAGCGGCTGCTAAATAAAATTTGATTGTTAAGGAATCACAGGACCTAGAATGACCATGCTTACAAATTTACAGAGCTGTTTGGTTTGGTTTTGTGCAGGAAAAGCATACAATATAGCAACAGCATTAAGAACAGCTATGTGTGTCAGCAGAAGGATACCTCTCATGGGTCACGAACCACCAATACAAACACAGAACAAATTGGAACCAAAGAGCCTAAAGTGTAGTCTCAGATGGATTTAGTTTTAGTTTTGCTATTCAACCTGGGAATGTTCCTACTAGATAATCAGCCCCAACAGCTGAGCCTTCCTTGGGTCTAAATGCAAATCATCAGTCTTGCTGTTATTAGTTAACAAGACTGAAAGTTGATACAAACCATCCCAAAACTCTATGGACCATTTTACAAAGTAAAATTCTTCATCAATATGCTTCCTGCCTTGGCCAGGAGCCAGTGTAGTGTGGGTGTATTTCTCATGTCAGTAGACACTTTACACTAATTCCAGGTGTACAAGAGTGAACCCCCGCGGCAAATAGTGTCTTCAGTGAAGAAAACTCAACAGTGCTGACCAGTAGCATGATTTTAGTTTTTTCTTTTCTATTTTGTTTTACCACTTAGAGCTTGAGTACTTTAAGGAAGTATTTTCCTTTAAAGAAACCGTTGTGGCTTCTTTGCCTACTTGCCCTGGCAGTGGAGGCTCTTTCACTATCTATGGCAAATACACCCTTCATTATAAGCTTTCTTACTCTGTAAGACTATCTTTCTTTTCCTCAATAAACTTTGTTTTATGCCTTACTGAAAAATCATACATACACATACATACATACATACATACCATTGGTATACACATTAGCAGATGCTATGCACTCTGATTGGAATTGGAAATTAACTTGTGAGAATAAAATTTACTCATAATTGCTATTAAAAGCTGTGGATCCCTAAAGGCAGGATCCTCTGTACTTGGAGGCCTAAAGAATAATTAAAAACAAGAAAGGAGAACCAAATCCCATTTGATTAATATTTAACTTTTGTTTTCTCTTTTAGAAAAATCTTTTCTGGATGTGAGTAGAGCATAGAAATACTTTATAGCAGATCATTTAACCCAGAATGGGATGAGGATACTCAGGCACATCTATCTATCACTTCTTTCTTCTCTGTAAACTAAAGTTCAATTTCAAGGTTATAAATCCTATTATTAACAATAATATTGCATGGTAAGAAGAATTACATGTCTAAGTCTCAACCTCAGGAAGAAAGTAGAGTTCAGAAGGAAAAAGGTTAAAGTTCTAAACTTTAGATAATAAATAAAAGGGGTTTATTAAAGCCACCCTAATTCTGACATGGTGAATTCTACACAATTTACAGCTAAGCGGTGAAGCTGAAGGGAAATCCTGAATTTGGCCGAACATAAAAGACTGGATTCTGGAGTCAATTAACAGTATTTATTGAGCATATAATAAATGCCCAGCACGATCTCAGCCCTTGCCCTCAAGGAGTTTACAAACAAGCAATGTCATCTAGGAACTTCACCTCTTACTGTGCTTGTGTTGCACTTCAAACATCAGATGAGTTAGTGTTACCATTAAAACACTGAGTACAACCTGAGTCTCAAATTGAATGAAAACCTGGCTCAGCTTATAAAACATTTTGATTGCCCATTGTAGTTGTCTTAAGAAAAACTTGGAGCTTTGTTTCTCATATACTTTGTCTCTTAGTGTGTTTACTTTGTAATTTCTATGATTTGTAGCTGAGTAAAAACAAACAAAAAAAAATGGCAGTTTAAGTTCCAAGTATCATTTACTAGTTTATGGATTATAGTTTGGCTCAGTCTTTCTTAATCACTATAATGTTTTGAATAAGCAAGATCAAGATTCACAATTTTTAGCAATAGCCACCTAGTGGCATCACGTTTTTTAGCAAATTAGTCTTCTTGGGATGTCCATAAATATCTTCAGAGGAAAATAAAATTTTGAAAGTACCTGATTGGTAAAAGAAGAAATTTTTTACATGAGCTAAGAAGTTGGAGAAAACATTAAATGGCCCAAGGAAACAATTATGAACAATTTTCTTCAATCACAATTACTCCCATGCAGGACACACACCCTATTTTTAGTGTGATAGCTGTCACAGCACCTCCTTATTTGAGAATACTAGTGAATAAGGGTGATGTTATCGGAGACACCAAATGCACTAAACCCAGTTACATACTTTAATACATCAAAATTAATAGTAATGGATTACTTGAGACACATCATGTATCTTGTCAAGACATCATGAGTATCAAATGTAGAAGACACAGTATTATCACAAGGTTGAACATGCCTATGACTTAAGCAGAATATAAGATTACCCTTGTGAGGCATTCAGAGGGAGTGTTTTGTGTTGTCTTTTAAGATAGGGTGCGGATGGAATAAATCAATAAAGCAAAGGATTTGATGACATGAGAGAACTAGAAAGTCAAAGTTTTGAGTTGACAAAATGAAATGGGACCACCCAGGGCACAAACAGGGTGACCTGCATGGCTTTCATCAGAGCATGGACATTAGGTAACAGCAAAGTAAACAGCAAACAAAGTACCAATAAAGCAGGTGACTGGATAGAGTGAATATAGATTATTGAAAACTTCAGATCTGAACACTCCATTTCTCTTATTGAAGTATCAAAGGCAAATATGTCAGCATAAAATGAGAAAAGAAAGAAGTAGAGAGAAATAAATATGCAAGGGAAGTATAGAGAGACCAGTAGGCAGAATTAAATATCCATTTGAGCTCATGAATTTAAAATGAGACGAGCCATTATAGCTGGGTGTTTTTCTCAAGCCATTTTGTACCTGAGTGCAGGAATGAGTTGGGTGCATAACTGGGCTTAACCAGGGTTAGCTTTTTATCTAGGTATAAATGAAAGGAAAAAAGCATCAAGAGAGTTAAGGACGATGACATGGACTTGACTATTATGATGCAGCAATGAATCTGAGGCAGGGGCATGAGATAATGTCAGGACGGTGAGTTCTCCACGTAAGAGAAGTAGTTGGTTAACTGGACCTATGTAAAGAGGGAAGGCATTTATTTCACTTAAAGGCCCCTCTGCCCTCTGTTCAGAGGGACTTGCCCAGGGATTAATATGTCAGTGGGTGGTCTGCAATTGGTGATGGGTTCTTTTTATTCTTCGCTCTGCTCCATACAGTGAAGGTCTTTATTACCTACCTTCTGCCCCTCCACTTCTTCCCTTCCAGTGTGAGTTCTCTGTCCTGGCTGCTCCCATCTCTAGCCCCGGTCTTCGTAGTCTTTGAAAGAATATTTTTAAAGTCCCCTTAGCAAACACATAGTAAAATTTTTCTGATTCTGTTTTTCTTTCTCCTGTTCTTCTTCCTTTCCTGTCGCTTCCTGAGAATCAATAATAAAACCATTAGGTGGGGCAGAAAATGGCAGGCCTTTATGCTAGGAGAAGAGAAGAGGTAATCATAGGGACCTGGAGAACCACAGCAAAGTGAGAGCAGGGTGAGGAGGGTACTCACGTGGAGGTCATGGGTACAAATTTTCTATAAAACTTACATTTCTAATAAAAGTAACTTTTTTAATGAGATGTAGATTTAGATATGTAGATATATAGATATAGCTATCCCATTATCAAGAACAATATCCTCCAAAAGTCAATCATTGACCAGTTTAGGTAGGTGGGTTTATATAAACAGCATGTACCACTGAGGAAATGTGCACTTACAATAAAAATAGAAAACACAGCACTTTTCCACAGAGAGCAGTCCCCTCACCACTGATTGCCTGCATGGGCTACTATGTAATTCCAATCTTTGCCATTGTCTCTCTAAGGACATAAGAGGGATCTCAGATGATCCCTAACACACAGTGGATCTTAAGTTCTCTTCTCTCCAACTCTTGTCATGGCCACAGCTGAGGTAGTCTCTCGCTCTCAGCCCTCACTCTCCTTCCCACCTTTCTAAATGTTCCAGTTCACCTGCCTTCTGCTCTTTGGATTTTTTTATAGTGCCCCTCCTTTCCTGGGGTGAGGGCGCTGGTTCTTGGGTCAAATATAGCTTCATCCCATTCTCCCAATTCTGATTTGAAAATTCAAGTAATACTACTGGTGAGGTCAGATTCTCACATGATGGAGGGGGCAGATAAAAGTGAGCCAAAAAAATTCCCTATTTCTCTTTTGTAGGGCAGCAGAGATACAGTGGGTACGAGCAGACTAGGAACACTTGTACTTTAATAAATACTGTCACACTGCCTCACTTTTCCTTTTGGCCACACTAAATAAGGAGGCTCTCTTAGCCCAAGAAAACCAGCCTGTGCACTCATCCCTGGAAGTAAGACTGGTTTGTCTACAAAGCTAACTAAAGAGAGCCTGGCCATTTGAAACTGCTCTCACCAGCTTAACTGTTCTTAATTATTCTCTCACAGCTTAAACTATTCTTGCCTTGATTTCTCTTGACAAATGAGGAAGGTCAGTTTCAGTTCATGTCCACCCAATGCTGCTTCTATTCTTTTCTTTCTCTCCCCTAAAACCTAAAACTGATGTCAGCCATATTTTTTGGTAAACACTCCCCCATCTGAGAGTCTCTGTGGTGTTACCACAGCTAGAAACAGCCAGAACTGTCTTTCTGAATTAAGGCTCCAGATTTTATAAACAGCACTAGACACTGACCTCTGGGGAACTTGGCCTAAGTTCTATTTGAAACAGAAGCCCACTATCCATCTCTGTGGCTGGGTCTTGCCTCTGGAAGCAGGCTGCTGGGGCCCAGCATAATGGCACAGACAGATGAATTTTTCCCCTGTGTATTCAAAGGAGAATCCCAAGCAGAGTCAAGCCAGCAGCCACACAGCAGTTCTGTCTACTGCGGGATGCTTCCTACTCAATCACAGCCAGGTGTGATTCATATGATAGACAGTATCCCTTAGCTCTTACATCCTTTGTTCCAGAAAAGAAAGCCAGTAGGGTTGTTTTATCTTCAGATACCCTTAAGAGGTGAACTTGAATCAAAATTTAACAGAAGAGATAATCCATGAATCTTACCATAGAGCTAAAATATCACAATAATTGGGAACACTTTTTAAGTACTTTCTGTGTACCTGACATTGTTCTGAGAGCTTTGCATATTTTCATTTTATTTAATACAAAACTTCATGAGGTAGAAACTACAACTATCCTTCTTTAAAAATGAGGAAACTTAAGGCCAAAAAGGTTAAGCAAGATACCTGGCACATGTTTTAAACTCAAATGCTTATTGGCAACATTACACATGGTACTGCCTGTCTTCTAGAGTAAGTGAATGGGGCAAAGGTCTGAAAGGGATATTCTTGACTTTACACCGAGGATCAGATACATTGGGGTGAACATGAAAGGAGAGAGGGAGCTACTATCATAGCAAAAAGTACAAATTCTAAGGTAGAGGGGGTCCTGAATAGCATGAGGACACAAAACAACTTAGGTAAAAGAAAATGATGCTAAGACTAGCTAATATATAGCCATAGGTACATATCTTCCAGGATAACCCAGTAGGTAATGGGAATATACTTTCCCCAAGCACCTTAAAAGGTCCCAAAATAGCCAGAAGTTCCACCTAAAGCTTCTACTTCCTTGAAGGGATGCCAGAGAATTTCCATGCTGCTGTGGCCCTGCATTTTCCCAAATTAATGTACTTGGGACAAGAGGCAAATGGTCCAGGTCAAGATACCCAATCAACACAAAAGAAATGTTCTGAAACCATGTGCTGTGGAGTTATAGTATCCTGGACCATGGTACAAAGGTAAGGGATGGTCAGTGTCAAGGGCAGGAAAGCTTTGATCTTAAGATGTGTCAGCAGCAAACCTTTTTTTACTGCAAGTCCCCATTGAAGATAAAACATAACTGAAAAATATCAATCTGCTGTCTGATTCCAGTAAAACAGCTTGCCAGGAGCATAATATTTTCAAATTGCATCCATTTTTATGACTAAGTGGAGCTCTTGGCAGCAGTTCTAAATGAGTCTCAAGAATAGCTGTTTGTTCCTTCCGTACAAAGGCATCATCCTTTAATGCAGTCACCACCATTTCCTTACAAGTCCATATCATCCACCCTCACTCCACACCAACAGGCCCTAAAGGTCTGAGGAAAGCCAACATTTCATTTCTGGAAATGTCACTGCTCTACCTCAATGGCCCAGTGACTGAATAGTAGAGTGACAGTCCACTCTCCTCTTAATAAACAAGCAATATTCATTTTCGAGCAGTCTGTCATTCAGCAGTTTGAAATGAAGTAAATGACACTTCTGAACCTAGGAAAGAACACTAGCCTCGATTTCAGGTCACCTCATCAGTTTCTGTTTATCAGAGTGTCCATAAAGTGAGTGTGCAATTTAAAATAGTTACACACAAATTTTATGGACACCCTATATGTAGCGCTTCTGTGTCTGAGGTCATTATTAAGCTACGAACTCCGAGCTCCAACCTACCCCTCTACAGTCAGCTTTGTGAAAACTGTATTTAGCCTTTAGCAGCTGAGTCTCTAATACTGACAGTAAGGGCTCCTAGAGGGAGACCAGAGACTGGAGGACAAGAGGAGACTTGCCCTTCTAAGGTGGCTTTAGTAATCATTGTTTCTGGTTTCTATTTTTTCCATGCTCCAGGAACCACTTTGTGTCACCCCAGATACACCAGAACTACATCCATAGGGTTCCAACTCTGAAACTCTTAGTTCTAATAATCTCAACCTCCCCATTTAGTTTCCTGAGACCTAAAGGACACTGCTGTTTCCTTCAGGTACTATCTCTATATTGCCTCAAATGTTCCCTTCTTTTTTTCCAAAATCTGCTTATTTATATTCTTAATTATCTATGTTAAAATAACTGGTATCTATTTTCCTCACCAGACTCTGACTGATAAAATGTGTATTTATTTCTGTCCTGCAATTTGTGTGTACACACAAAAATAAAATAAACCAAAATATTTCACCTAGTAGAGCTTCAATAGGAAGGCACGCTTTAATTTTTCGACCAACCAATATATTCTCCCTTTGTTGACAAGGACACATACGTCATGGCCTACTTTTCACTTGTTCTTTTCCTGTTGCTATCTATTAATGAGGAATGTTTGAGGTCAAAGTTTTGATGCTGAAATTTTTATTTATAGCATTTCCTTACTATTGTTTTTGCTATGTTATACAATTTTTGGAATGTTGTATCTTAATTTTCACTTGTCTCAAGGTATCTTCTAATTGCCTTTTTTATATCTTCTTTGACACAATGATTGTTTAAAAGTGTGTTTAATTAAATATGTTTAATTTCACATATTTTTAATGTCCCAGTTTTCCTTCTGTTAACTGTTTTCTAGTTTCATTCCATTGTGGTCAGAAAACATATCATATATACAATTTCTATTAGCTAAACTTTGTTAAGACAAGACTTTCTCATCCTGGAGAAGGATTCATTTGTACTTGAGAAAAATGTGTATTTTGCTGCAGTTGCATGAAATATCCTATGTACATCTGTTAGGTTCGTTTTATCTACAGTGTTATTTAAATTCTCTGTTTCATTATTGATCTTCTATCTCAATGTTCCATCATTACTGAAAGTCAGGTATTAAAGTCTCCTACTGTTATTATATTGCCCTCTTTTTCTCCCTTTAGTTCTATCAGTATAGGCTTTATCTATTCAGGTGCTTTTATGTTATGTGCATATATATTTTATACGTGTGCATATATATATTAGTAGATCTTCCTGGTAGATGATCTTTGTATCATTAATTATTATAAAATCTCCTATCTCTTGTAACAGTTATAGACTTAAGTTCTATTTTGTCTGATATAAGAAAGCTACTCTGCTCTCTTTTAGTTATCATTTCCATGGGATACCTTTTTCCATTCATTTATGTTCAACCTATGTGTGCTTTTAAACCTAAAGTGAATTTCTTGCATTCCAAAATGACAGGGCAAAAGCAAACTTGCTTCCTATCCCTCACAGAAAACCAAAACAAATGTCTAACACTGAGATTATCACCAGCAATATCCAAGAACTCAAGTGTGAGAATAGTATAGTTCCTGGGGCCACAGAGAAGTAAAAAAGTTCTGAGCAGATGGTAAGAGAAATAAGATTTCCAGATCTAGGATTCCCTTCCCCCAAATATGCCTGGTGCATAGGAAATTTCCCACCAACTCAGAGTTTCTACACTAGAAAAGTGAGATCAATGTGGACAGACAACTTCACCATTTCTTAGGTTTCATAGAAGAAGAAATATCCCTGCCTCAACCTACAGAAAGACTGAAGAGAGAAATATCCTAGAGGACAATAAGAGACAGAGGAGAGGCAGGAAAATAATCCCCAGCCCTGGAAACTCTGCTCTGTATGCTGGCAGTCGCTGTTCAGAAGTACCATGCTATAGAATGCCTGTTCCACAGGCATCTTGGGTCACAAACTCCTAGCCAGTCTTTCCCTACTGCCACGACATCCTCTTTAGAATCTCCCCCATTTGGTATGAGCAGCACTGTGATCACTTACTGGAGCTGAGGAAACCCGGGCTTAAGATGCCTCCTAGCAACAGAGACAGCAAACCAGAGCTAAATAAAAGATATTCAACAGGTAAATTACAAAAACTCTTTAAGCAAACATCCTCAATGAAAACCAAAACAAGCCAGAGAGACTGCAATAAATAACTAATCCTCTAGTGCAAAGACATAGACATACATACTAAGAAATACATTTGCCAAACTGAAAAATTCATAGAGGCTCACAAGAGCAAAATAGATCAAGCAAAGGAGTGAACCTGTGAGCTCAAAGACAGGCTAGTTGAAAATATATAGCTGGAGGGGAAAAAATAATAAAAGAAACCAATATCACCTATAAGATACAGAAAATTACCTCAAAGGCCAAATCTAAGAAATATTGGTATTTAAGAGGGAGTTGAACATGGGCAAAAGGTAGAAAGTTTATTCAAAGAACTAATAACAGAAACTTTCCCAAACTTGTGAAAGATAAATACCCAAACACAAGAAGGTCAGAGAATGCAAAAAAAAAAAAAAAAAAAAAATTGAATCAAATATCCCAAGGCATATACCCTATATACTTGAGTATAAGCCGAGTTTTTTTCCGGCACAAAATTTGTGCTGAGTTCAGGTTTTTCGGCACAAATTTTGTGCCAAAAAACTCAGCTTATACTCAAGTATATACGGTAATAATCAAACTCTCTAAAATCAAGAATGAATAGAGAATCCTAAAAGCATCAAGAGAAAAGCAGTAAAGATAGCATATAAAAGAGCTCCAATTCATCCAGATGAGAGACAGGGATCACTTCCTAATCAAATGGTACTGTGCTGGGGGCAGGATTTCTGGGAAGAGAGACCTACCAGCTTTGGTGAGTCTGAGCTCATGCTTTCCCAAGAGACAGAAGCCTTTCAATTAATTTCTGGTTTCTCACAAAAGGAAATTTGTCCATGAACTGTTGCTGAGTTTACGTGTTTATGAGATGTATTTGTGGGGGGAAGGGTCCAGGGCTTCCTATTCTACCATGAATCTATCACTCCAGATTCATGATGTAGTAAGCCACCAATATTGTGGTAATTTATTATGGCAACCCTAGGAAATTAATGTAGTTCCCTAAATATAACAAAATAATACAATTGCAGAAAGTTAAGCATTGTTAAAATATAACCAGACTTTAAAAAATAGTTTAGCAGCCATAGGACTTTTATATTTCAATCTCCAGATGGAAGAGGGAGGACAGTGAATAAAAATTCATTTGTCCTATTTCAAAACAGTTTTTAAAGTACAAAAGTTAATGCTACTTACTTGAGATTTTTAACTGTTGATGTTATATGAGTTTTAAAAATCAAAAATCCCTTTAAAAATTAGTACATTATTAAATCTATGTAGCTAATCAATGCCCTTTCATAAGGACTCAGTTTTCCCCCAAAAACAACCTGCAACTACAGTAACATTGACTTGGATAATGAATTTTTAAATATTAAAGAATTCTAGCCTCTAGCGATTCAAATTGCCTCAATTGTATTTTCTTTTTGCTAGCTATAGATTTTTAATCTGAATCTTTTAAATCAGACAATGCTGTTACAAAATAAATAAAAGAAATTGGAATATTTCTGTCTCTTTATTATAAAGAAGAAAAAAATTCTAGCATTCATCTTATTGTATACAACAATTTAAAATCCCCTAAAACTATTTTCTATTTCTTTTATTCATCAAACACATGAAAAAAGTAATTTTCCTAAAAGTAGAGAAAAACCAAGAAAGAACCCGAAATTCACTTTATAGCATTTGCATGTAATAATACCCATGTGTTTCAAACTTTTTAAAAGAACCTATATATTAGTATACTGAGTTAGATCTAGAAATTATATACCAATCCATTTTTCTGCTTTTCAGAAGTTTCAAGGAATGTCCTTGCTAACCCCAACTTGAGTCATTCTAACATTTCAATAAAATCATTCTTTCCCTAACCCATTATATCTGTCAACTGAAGAAGGAAATAGCTTAACTTTACTTTTCATTTTTTAAAAAATGTTGAATGCTTCAAATATGACATCTAATAGGAATGAATTACCTTAATATAGAGAAAAAAATTTTATAAAATGGAAACATTTCATGGACTTGAATTTTAAGTGGTCATTTGCTTTCAGGGTCAAGACTAACTAGAAGTTCTGAGAGACCCTCCAGTTCTACTACTACTAGGCCTCTACACGTGATGCTCTGGTCTCAGAGGAAGCAAAAAAGCTTTCAAGATGCCTTGTTCCACCAACATTTACGTAAAGACTATCCAATCCTGAACTTTAAGTTCAAACTATGAATGAGGATCCTTAGGAGACTGGAAGCCTAGGCAGAACTGCCCATGGCCAAGGGCAGAAAAACCTGAAGCAACCTGCTAGCAGTCTGAGAAAATAGCAGTCAGGTGGCACATGGCTGGATTGGACCAGCCACATGCCAGGCAAGAACAAAGTTACCCAGAGTTGCCACAAGGTCACAGCAAGATAGCTGCACATTAATCCTTGAGCTGAGAAAACTGAATTTGAAACTGACTCTGACTTCAGACACCTGATGAGGTTTAAACCATTTGCATAGTCTTAATGTCTTCTCACAGATTATTAGTTGAAAGAGAAAATAAATAAATAAATTATACTCTGGAGAAATCAGGCAGAACCTTGACTGAGAGATCAACATTAACATCAGTATTGATAGATAAATACAGATACTTCTGTATGTGATACCCTGAGAAGAATATAGCATCACTTACCCAGTATTATAGAAAATGTTTTAAAGACAATATCTAAAATAACACAAAAAACTATAAAATATGTTATAATTGATGACAAAACGTAAATGAAAACACTTAAGAAGATCTAAATAAATGAGGATCTACCCCATGCTCATGGACAGAAAAATTTCACATCATAAAAACATCAGTTTTCCCTAATTAATTCACATATTTTATGTATCCCCAACCAAAATGCTAGTGGGGCTTTTCACATAATTAAAGAGGTTGATTCAAAAATTTCTATGGAAAAGACAAAAATAACATTTCAGAGAACAAAGGAAGAAGATTTTCCTTACCATATGTATTTATGCATTTTAGCACTATCTAAAAGGCAATATGATAGTTGCATAAGGAAAAATGTTGACCAATGGAAAAGAACAGAATCCAAAACTAAGTGATGGTATGTATGGAATTTGATAAATGGCAGCCATGACATGACCAATCACTGGAGAAAGAAAGGCATTGCTTTTAAAAGTCTTTCACTTTTTTTTTTTTTTTTTAATTGTTGGGGATTCATTGAGGGTACAATAAGCCAGGTTACACTGATTGCATTTGTTAGGTAAAGTCCCTCTTGCAATCATGTCTTGCCCCCAGAAGGTGTGGTACACACCAAGGCCCCACTCCTCTCCCTCCTTCCCTCTCTCTGCTTTTCCTTCCCCTCCCCCCCCCATTGACCTTAATTGTCATTAATTGTCCTCATATCAAAATTGAGTACATAGGATTCATGCTTCTCCATTCTTGTGATGCTTTACTAAGAATAATGTCTTCCATTTCCATCCAGGTTAATACAAAGGATGTAAAGTCTCCATTTTTTT